>LPNX011017487.1:128924-183980 GCA_001517045.1 Pseudotsuga menziesii | reverse complement strand
GCCTCGAACAAATTGTAAGCGGTGGCAAAATACCTAAAGGAGTGGGAACAACTGGAAAGTGACCTCAAGGTGTCGATCTCTGTCACACCCTAACGGATGCATTATGAACAATAGTCTCCAAGACTCTGTTCCATCCCACAAACACCTTGTGAGTAGCCGTGAAAGTTCACTTTTGGACATACTCCAAGTACCCCTCGGGTATATCTGGAGTCCCCATTTCTCCTAATTTAATTCATTCACATTCCACATTAATTTAAAATCTACCAAGAGACATTTGCAAAACATTCTTTCAAGCACATGCAAGCACATTATTTTCTCTGTTGACTCCATTTAAGGAACTGGTGATTTATTTGATCAATTCTTTTGATTATATATATATATTGAGTGTCATTACTGTGCTTATCTGCTTTAAATCTTGCATCTTGTTATCTCTTGTTTCCACTGGTTAATTTCAAAACTCCTAAACAACTTAATCAATATAACACCATCAAACTAAGTAATTAGATTTAGTAATTTAATAGGGTCTACCCCCCTTGGCTTCATTAGGATTTATCCTGAACAGAGGAGTCAAGAACAAGGTGACAGCCTTGACTCAAGACTTGCCCCCAAGGACACACCGAGTGGCTTGAAGATTTCTGCCACGTAACCCGGGTGTGTGAAATGCAGCAACATGCATCAAAACAAAGAATTGAATTGTGCCATAGGTAAAGTGCCACTTCCTACATTTGATGGTTCATCTCAAAGTTTTGCTAACACTTGGGTGCAAAAATTGGATGTTTATTTTCAGCTGAATCCAATGGTGAAAGAAGATGCTTTAAAAATCGCTATTTTGCACTTGGATGGAGATTCCAATGAATGGTGCTTCCATGGCCTAAAAACCTTGGGTCATGATCAGGTTAAAACATATGGGGAATTTATTGATAGTGTATTAGAAAGGTTTGAGAAAAAAGATCCAGAATTGTCTTTCAAAGAACTAGCACAATTGAAGCAGGTAGGGATTCCTATTGAATATATGTTGGAATTCCAAAGATTATCAGTTAAGGTGGTTGATGTATCTATGGGAAGGTTAGTATTGCTATTCAATGAAGGTTTGGAATATCCCTTAAAAGGTTTGGTCAAATCCCACAAGCCTACTAACTTAAATGATGCAATGATCTTAACTAGAGATATTCAAAATGTGCTTCCTAGAACAAGATTTCCTCCCAAGCCTAACTTCAAATTTGAAAGAAAGCCTTGGAAAAAGGATGAACCTGATAATAAGTTTTGGCAAAAGGATACATTGGAAAAGAATAATAAATAAGGAAAAAATAGGGATGAATTTCAAAGGAAAAAATTGTGCTTCACATGCTTCCAACCATGGGCACCGGGGCATAAATGTGCTAAAGGAAAGGCTCAATACATAGAAGTATTTTCTGATACTAATGAGTATGAAGGGGGTATGGATGAAGATGGGCACACTTCAGATCAAGAGGAGGCATATGAGATAGCAGCTGAACAAGAAAGACAAGAATAAAATCATCCTTCATCGGACAAAGCAAGAATGACAGTACTTTCAGCAGTTCCTCGCTATCACACTATTCGATGCAAGGGTGTGGTATTGGGACAAAGAGCTTCAGTTTTGGTATATGGAGGATCTAAAAATAATTTCATTGATTTAGAGATGGTGGAGAAAACAAATATACCAACTAAACCATTTGATGGCTTCACAGTTGTCATTCCAAGTCACAACACCATGCAATGAAAAAACATGGGTTCAAAAGTTGCAACTCCCCATAGGTAACTATACTTTTGTTGATAGTTTTTATGTGGTTGATGTTGCTGATAATAATTTAGTCTTGTGAGTGTAATGGTTGTATTATATAGGAGATCATTCAGTAAATTATCAAATTTTTGAAATGAAATTTCAAGATTCAACAGGGGTACTAAGGGTTGTGAGAGGGAAGCACACTTACCCAAAACAGGTAGTAAATTGCAATAGTATGAGATATATATTGAGGCATGGTGATATAGAATGGGCTTCTGAATGTTATATCACCTCTCCCAAGCCAAAAATCAGAGTTGTTAAACACCCAAAGGAGATAGAGACACTTTTGCACAAATATGAAAAAGTTTTCAAAGATCTTCCACATGGTAGACCACCTGATAGGGGGGTTGAGCGTAACATTGTTTTGGAGGAAGGTACTTAATCCATTTAGATACCACCTTATAGAAATCCAAATAATTTTAGATATGAGATTGGGAATACCATTTAAGAACTCTTAGATTTGGGACTCATTAGACCAAGCTCTAGCCCTTATGCTTCTTCAGTAGTGTTGGTAAAGAAAAAAGATGGAACTTTGAGGATGTGTATAGACTTTAGATATTTGAACAAGAATACCATAAAGAATACATGTCCTATTCCTAGGACTTATGAGCTCCTGGATGAGTTATTTGGAGCTAATTACTTTTCCAAAATTGACCTTAGATCCGATTATCACCAAATTCAGATGAAGGAGGAAGAGGTGTAAAAGACTATTTTTCGATGTCATTATGGTCACTTTGAGTTTCTTGTTATGCCATTTGGGTTGACTATTGCTCCAACTACATTTCAAGAATGTATGAATATAATCTTTTGCAAGAAGCTTAGAAGGTTTGTTTTAGTCTTCTTTGATGATATTCTCATTTACAGTAAAACTTGGGAAGAGCACTTGCAACACCTAGAGATTGTGTTGAAAACTTTTCAAGAACAGTCTTTGTATGCTAAGATGTCTAAATGTGAATTTGGGATGAAAGAACTATTATATCTTGGGCAAATTATTCGGAAAGATGGAGTGAAAGTGCACATGGAAAAGATCAGGGCTATATTAGAATGGCCATCACCAAAAAACATCACAGAATTAAGAGGCTTCATTGGAATATGCACATACTACGGGAAGTTTGTGAAAGGATTCTCCAAGTTGACTTCTCCACTCACTGATTTGACTAAGAACGATGATTTCAAGTGGGATGAAGACGCTGAAAAGGCCTTCCAAAAAATGAAAGAGGTAATGAGTAGCTGTCCCATACTTGCATTACCTGATTTTTCTAAGCCTTTTGTTGTTGAATGTGATGCCTTAGGTGAAGGAGTAGGGGTTGTCCTAAAGCAAGTCCAACACCCTATAGCCTTTGAGAGCAGAAAGTTGCAACCTCATGAAAATATTTACTCCATATATTACAAAGAGATGTTGGCCATTATGCATGCCTTGGTAAAATTTCGACAATACTTGGTAGGCAACAAGTTTGTGGTGAAAACTGACCACAATAGTCTAAGACACTTCCTTACCCAAAAATATATAAATGAAAGGAAAAAAAAGTGGGTAAGCAAGATCCAAGATTATGATTTTGATATTGAATATGTGAAATGAAAGAATAACATTGTAACAGATGCATTATCTCGAAGACCTTCTTTTTCTCTTATGGACATTGCTAAAAATTGGAAAGACATGCTATTAGTTGAATATGCCAAAGATAAGTTTGCTTGTGATGTATTAGATGGAATCATGGGAGATGATAACTACATAATTTTGAATGGGCTGATATATTATAAGGGTATAATTTATTTGGTTCGAGATTCAAAGCTTAAGTAAATTGTTTTGCAGGAAGCACATGATTCCCTACTAGCAAGTCATCCGAGGATCTTCAAAACCTATACGAAAATAAGGAAAAGGTTCTACTGGAAGGGGCTGAAGGAAGATGTTCAGAATTATGTGAGTGAATGTAAGGTATGTCAGCAAAACAAATCAGAACTCACACACCCCACTGGTTTATTACAACCATTTCCCATTCTGGAGCAAAAATGGGATAGTATATCGATGGATTTCATCACCGGTTTGCCCAAATATTTGGGCAATGATTCCATATATGCGGTAGTGGATAGATTGACTAATTTTTATCATTTCTTTGTTGTTATATCCTCTTTTAGTGCTACACAAGTGGCTGATCTTTGTTTCAAAGAAATCTTCAGATTGCATGGGCTCCCCAAGAGCATTGTGAGTGATAGAGATGGTAGATTCATGAGTGCTTTTTGGCAAGAAATTTTCAGATTGGTGGGAACTCAATTGATTCCAAGTACAAGCTACCATCCACAAACTGATGGAAAAATAGAGAGGGTGAATAAATGGTTGGAAGGGTACCTCCGAAACTATGTGGGAGAACAACAAAAAGCTTGGAAAAAATGGCTACACTTGGGTGAGTTTTGCTACAACAACACCTTTCACATGTCAATAGAGATGTCTCCTTTTAGAGAATTATATGGTTATGATGCACTTACATTTGCTGATATGATATTTGGTGATAGTAGAGCTCCAAAATCTAAATATTGGGTGGAAGAAAGCTAAGAAATGTTAAATATTTTAAAAGACAATTTGCAGGTTGCCAAAAATCAGCAAAAACAATATGCCGATCAACATATAGAGGAAAGGACCTTTCAGGTTGATGATTTAGTGCATTTGAGGTTGCAGCCATACAAACAAACATCCCTCAAAAGAAATGGAGCAGAAAAGCTAAAGCCAAGATACTATGGGCCCTACAAGGTAATCTGAAAAATTGGAGAAGTAGCATATGAGTTGGAACTTCTAGAAGGGAGTAAAATTCATAATGTATTTCATGTTTTTTGTATCAATAAATATATTGGTCAGCAAATTTTCATTTCAGATACACTCCCTTCTTTGGATGATGTAGGGCAACTCACACTCATTCCTGAAAAAAGTTTTGAAGACAAGGGAGAGAAGATTGAGGAGCATAATAATCAAATAATGCTTGGTGCAATGGAAGGATCTACCAAGTGAAGATGCCACATGGCAAGAGGATAATATTTTGCAGCATCCAAATATGAAATTTCTTGAGGACAAGCAATATTGGGTGGGGAGGACTATAATGTCCCCATTCAAATATTTGCATAGCGGGGAAATTTCATCAATCCTATTAGTTCCCTAGGTTGGGTGGAAACATTAGGAAGTTAATAAGGGATCTAATAAATGGTGTTTATACATTATAAGGAATGAATATTTATTTAATGGAGTTAATTAAATGAATGCAATTGAAAAATGAAATGGCTATGGAGAATGGAGACACATGGAGACTATGGGGCCCACTCAAGCTAGAATTCTTATGTTAAATGGCATCCTCCTCTTGTAATTTCGAATCTATGGGAAGCCTAATGTTTTGGGATGGATTATGAGGTTAAGATACTTTTTCATATACTTCATAGGTCGAATTTGCGATGAATTGTAACTTACATGGGAGAGGAATAGCCAAATGGGAGTTTCATGGACACTTGGCTAGATTCCCCTTACATTTATGACATCTATGACACCAATGATGGAGATTCTATGACAGTTATGACACAAGTCAGATCTAAAGGCTGACATACTGACATACTGGCATGTCAGGACTGAATAGAGCATCTTAGAGGTCGAATTTGGGGGTTGGAGAAGGCCAAGAGGCTCCTACTCAATTTGGGAGAAGAGGGAAGGTGAAGAGAGAGGCCACATGGCATAGCATGAGCAGCCACACCAATTTGACTTGAATTTGGTTTATGGATGGATTTGGAACCTTAGAAGACCAATAATGTTTATAAAATACAGGTATCAGCCATGAGAAGAACCTTTTTTGATCATTTGTGAAATTTTCCACTGTGAAGAGAGAGAGCTAGTTGAAGGATAGTTCATGCCTTAGCCAATTTCGAGGGTGAAAGATTCCCATCCTAGTTGGTGTTTGGAGAGGCCACTCAGGTCTTTCAAGGAGCTTCAATGGAGTCATAAGTTATAGGTGCAAGCTACAGCAGCTCGTGGACACATCAAGTTTAGCTTGTTGTTCCTTTCATCTCAATTTTTCTTACCATATTTCATCTCTATGGAGTGAGGCGCACTTGGTGAGCTATTCATCTCTTTCAGGGAGATTCTCTTGCTCCAGTATTTTGTATTCCGATGTAAATTATCTGTTATTTAAGTTCATAAATCTCTCAATTCAAAATTCCATGAATTCTCATGTATTATTGCTCAATAATGAAGAAACAGTGCCATTTCCCTAGTACTACCTTGTTGTAAACTCTTATAATCTTGATGGATTCGAATGGATGTATAAAATATTGATTATTTATGAATGAATGGAATGTAATTAAAGTATATTGTGGGTTTCATGTTCAGTAACTGAGAATTTGTGGCCATTGGGTCGAATTTCATAGCATTTGGGGCAAACTACACCTAATTTCCCTAAGGGTCCAAAACTAGTTTTTTATATTAGATTGAAAGAAGTGATAACAACCATGGGATTTTGATTGGTTTTGCATATGAGTCTCTGATAATGTCTTCTACACATCCCCTACTTCAATTTAATAATTAGATTGGGTTTCTACACATTTGGGAAGCCATTTCTACCACTTACCCCTAAGGGATTTGAACCCAAAATTGCTAGTAAAACTTATCTTGTTCAGAATTTAGTATAGACTTGCAGACCTAATTGGAGGGCCATAATACATCCATGAACGTAATAATTAAGTTTTTATATCATTCATACACCTTCTCTGAATATTTGGGAGCAATTGGATTGATTTGGAGACTAAGACACTAAAACTAGTCAAGAGCCAAAATTGTGAAAAAATTGGAAAATTGGGCATTTTGGTAAAAAATTAAAAAAGGGACATTACATGGAGTAAAAGGGTAAACACCTATATGGAGAGTAGAAATTCCTTGCATTCTGTGAGAGTGTCTCAGATTTCTTTGTTTCACTGTGGTGATGGTCTTTGTGATCAAGTGAGAGAGATGATACAAGTTTATAAACACAAATGAACAAATGCAAAAATATGCCAACTACAACAAATGCAATTACCAAGTAAGATGTTGGATGTCAACTAAGGCTTGTTGTCCCTTTCTCCTAAATGCTTTTGGTAGGGCTTCCTAGGTTTCTTCCCTCTAGTCTCTTGTGTACCTAGTCTATGGAGAGTTCCATGCTAGGTTTTCTCCACTTTTAGAACCCATTTCTTCATTTAGATACTTAGTAGGTCCCAAGTCACTCGCCTTATGTGGGTTGTGGTGCTTGGGTTGCCTATGAAGAGGTTGTTTATGGGTTGTTTAGGAATAAATGGAAGCAAAATACCTTAGGCTTGACCCTTTACCAACTTCTTGATGGTGTTTGAGATTGAAGGCTTATTGGTAATTTTTTATGTTCTATTAAATTAATTTAGTTTTTTTAGACTTTGTTCTTGGTTATTTACACCTACCATACTTTTATTATCATAGTTAAATTTCAATTTAGTGTTTCTTTTGAATAAGTCTTAAAGAGAATTTCACATTTTCTTCTTTTAATAAAAGAATTACATAGAAGAAAAAAATACACAACAAAATCTTAAATCTTAAAAAAAACATCCTTAAAAAATCAACTAAATAAATAACCAACCACCTAAAACAATTATTCATTTAATATCGTTATATCTAAAGTTGCGTATTTTTTTGTTTTCTATCATATTCTTTGCATGAAACTGTAAATACTTTACTTCATTCGACAATGGGCCCTACTACTTTGGAAAAAAGTATCGTGCTTCATCTTTATACTCAAAAGCTTTAAAAAAGAATATACGCTACCCACCATTATCGTGATCCTTCTCAACTCTCTAAAGCAAAAGCTATGCCGAATAACCTGGTCCAACACATGTAAGTCACACCAAGTTGTTTAAAAAATTATGTCAATTAAATCAAATTTAGAGCGTGTAAATATGTTTGAATTTTGAAATAGATATGGATAAAAGTGGATTTTTTTTTTGAAATTGAAGTATGATCCATCATTATATATTATATATGATTTATTCATGTGAAATTTTTATATATATGATTTATTCATGTGAAATTTTTATATAAAAAGACTTAGGATAAATAGTTAAAATATTACAATCTAGTACCATTTTATTTTATTAAATCATTACACAATTCCTTCATGTATTGGTCATTGTGAGTAGCGCGCCTTTCAAATTCATCCAAGGAAATCCATGGAGATGTTCTCCTAAAGCATCCGCAATGGTACATTCATGTGGTTTTTATTTGGGTTGGAAATATAACAAGATTAACAACATCATAATTTATGCAGATTCAATATATAGCAACATCATAATCCATGTATAACTAATATTCATACTTTATGTAGAACCAATATATAGTAACATCATAATCCATGCATAACCAATATACATACATGTATAGATTTAACAATATCTTTTCAATTTTGAAATTACTATATAAGTGTAAGCTTGTTTCAATTATATGGTCTTACATTCTTTAGTTATATAGGAACCCATCTTGTATATGGTAATAGTGTTTCTTTTTTTCTTGTTTCAATGTTATCATAAGGGATGAGAGCATGTAAGTGGGCCTAATAGTTAAGAACATGTATTATCTTTGTGAAGGTTACAGGTTCAAAATCTGTGAGAGGTAGAGTTGTTCATTGATCCACTGTGACAAGGCTCGAAAGTATACAACAAACAAAGACCACCCACACAAGAAGAAGGGGCAAAAAAGCTTGTGTTCTTTGTGTTCTTGGAAAGGAAAGATATATGTGTCTGCCTTGAATATGAAGCTTGAATAGCATATTCAAATCCTTAGATTATATCGATAAAAGTATCTCTATAACTCTCAATATTGAAAGATTTTTGAAGATATTTTAGGAAAAGCTATGCAGAGCCACGCAAGGAGCCACTTTGTTTCGTATTCTGATTCTCCATCTCTGTAAGGCAAGAAAACTCATGGATACTTTACTGTTCAAGCGTCATCCACCGACGATACCGTCCGCGACTTTCCGATCCCTTGCCAAACTTCTTTTGAAATACCCCATTTCGCAACATTTGAATTTCTCAACAACTGTGGCCTCCCCTGTTCCACAGTTCGAATCCTGCAGCAGAAATGGGCGACCCCCACATCCGCCCTCGCAACCCCACAATCGTGGGCCTGCCCTTCTCTTGCTGCTTCTACGGATCGGACGTTGAGCGCTCACTCCTCTCGCACTCGTGGATTCAGAAGGTCCGGCGGTCGAACCCTGGCACAGATCCAGTAGACGCAGATTCTCAGAATTGGTGGCGCAAGAGCTGTAACAGCGTCAGACGGGTCGGAGAATGGTCGCAGTCTCTCATGAACGACGCTGGAAGCTGCTGCAGCGTGCCTAAATGGAAATACCTCGTTCGCAGATTCAAGACAGAGGGCAAAACAATTAACAGTTCAAGACCTTCAAGATTCCAGTACGATCCTCCGAGTTACGAGCTCAATTTTGACGATGGGTTTCGGGAGAACGAGGTTCATCAGTTCCAAGGTTTGCCTGCGTCTGCTGTGAAGCCCGTGGAGTCTGCAGGCGCCATAAACCCTAGAAGAGCCATTAAAGACATTCAAAACCTGCCAGTCATTCGACCCTCCGTGTCATAGGCAACTGGGAGGGTGGGTGTCCTTTGCTTGGAACTTGCTGGGCTCGAAACGGCGGCGTTAAGTATGAATTTCCGTTTTGGGTTCAGCGCCGTTTGTATCAATCATGTAATTCCATATTACATAAATCTTGATCTTGAGCTATTATGTAAAATTTTGTGTCTGAATGCCCATCAACTTGATAATTGCCCAATTGCATTGGACTGTCAGATTAATTTGTCTCTGCAAAAATGTGTTTAGATGTTCTTCAGTTAAAAGGAACATAGTCAGTATGGCATCCATGGCCTTAGCCTTAACTCCCTTGCTAATGACTAGTCTCGGCCCAATGTTCTGTCATTGTTGACGGTGCTTTACAGTTTTTTTTTTAAGCAGCCGCCATTGAAAATTATAATAGTTCGAGCTCAGGAATTCTTTTTTTATTTATTGAGAAAATAATTTAACACAAATTACTATTAAAGCAAATTTCGCTGACTTGGTGCCAGGAGAAGTATGAACAGTTGAAGATGAGGTCCATGAAAGATAAAACAATCTCACCCGTTATAACGCCAAAGCAAAGCCATATCAGTATGAAAACTCCATGCTTATAACAGAATCATCTCATAACTATCAATATATAGTAATAAAGGTTAATTATATAACTATAATGATTTACAGTAATATATATTATTAATATATGTTACTTAATTTTTTTTGAAAGATGGTAAAAATTATCATAATTTAATAAGTGATCATGAAGATAGTTATTATTGGATGCTATGAAGAGGGCAAAATTTATCATAGTTTATTAATTTGTTGCCTATTTCCCAGTATTTATGGTTTTTAACCATCATTATTATTAATTTCAAAATCTGCAATTTGAAAATTTTGGCTTCTCTTATATGTATATAAGATGCCACTATTTAAATGGAAATTGTAATCATGTTTAAATGAAAACGCCATAATCAAAGGGATGTCATTGTCTAAAGGGAGTTAGTCATCCTTGCATGCCATAACCAAAGGGAAGAGTTATGGATTTATAATGGTTTATATCCACCCCCTAATGCATGTTTTAGCTTGTGTATCTAATTTCATGTGGGTGTTCGCCTACCTTCTTCAAAACAAGAAAACAAACAATAAGTAGTATAGGTGCATGTGTCGCTTGCCCCAAGTATGTGTTTCAACTAACCTTAGTTTCCTGTTTCTTTATTATAGATACTATGATTATGAGTGTTATAAATTTGAGTTGTTTATTACTTCCTAACATTGAGGCTAACTTCAAATGGTCTATGTCAAGCAAATATAGATGTAAATTTTTAGTAATTTATTGTTTTGTTTCCATTTGATCTAGACTTTGTTGATGTATTTGTAACTTCGAAAGATATTCTAAAGTATATTATCATTGTATGTTGTCGTATCTTCATTGACGATGTGTTTTCCTCTTTTCGGGATGTCATTATTGTGTATGGACCTTGAGGTACAACCTTCGTTGTAAGTCGGGGAAATAGTCCCCAACATAATATCATGTAATGTATTTTTGGAGTCTCTCTAAGAGAAGTCGGCCCTGTTAGGGTTAGAGGTCGTCTCAGTCATGTTGAGAGGTCAAACACTTGAAGGGTATAAATAGGGAGGCACCCTCTCTCATTTATACACACTCACTCATTCAAGTTTGCATGAGAAGAGAGAGAGAGGAGGAGTGATAGATAGTTGTAGAAGACTTCTTATTATTGGGTTTTTCCATCTCTTGATATTGTCAATGACAGAACTATTCTGAAGAAGTTTGCGGGGTTTTCTCTTTTATGGCTTCCTCGGTGAAAATCTTTGTGTCTTGTGTATCTACTCTATATTTTGTATCTTGTTGTGCTTGTTATTCTTTCAGATAAAGATCCTAATCAAATTAACTAGATTAGAAAAACTAACATGTTATCAAAGCCTCTCTGAAAGAAGGGATTGTGCAGTAGCAGAAACTAGGGCTTCTTAATTCAAGGTCTTCTCTCCACAGATCATCAAGAAAAGAGGGTTAGGCTAACTAGCCATAGAAGGGTGTATCTTTTGGTGGAAGCAGTTTCAATTTTTTACTACGGGACACTGCGGGAAGAATCTAGGGCATTAAGTTTCGGAGGCATCCCACCTCAGTCTCTAGAAAAGGACCTAGATGAGAAACTCGCCTCAAGGAGGTGCATCTTTCTCTCCAAACAAATTTTCATATTCCAAGTTTGGAAAATTAAGGTTTCTTTGACAAACCCTAAGTCAACCAGCTTCGAAACCAGGTTGGACACCTCGAATCGGTAAGATCTAAATCTTTGTTATTTCCATTTGAGGTTCTCATTTGAAGACGACTCACCATACTCAGTTTGAGGATAAGTTTGGAGGGGTTGATAACTTCTGAGCATGGAACTCCAGAGGATCTCCTTGATCCTTAAAGAGAATGATTTGGATTAGTACATTAGTGGAGAAGTTCTAGAGCCAGGGGAAGATGAGGCTAAGGCTACTCATAAGAAGAACTTGGTTAAGGCCAAGAGAATCATTGCAGATTGTATTAAGGATCATCCCATCCCCCATGTGTCATCCTTCAAGACACCACAGGAAGTATTTGATGCTTTGACAAAGATGTTCGAAGGAAAGAACATCAATCAAAAGATGACATTGAGGAACCTGTTGAAGAATGTGAAGATACAAAACTCGGAGACTATACAGTCCTACTTCAAAAGGGTTGCTCAACTCAAGGAACAACTTGAAATAGTTGAAGAGAATATAGAAGAAAGAGAAAATTTGATAACTACCTTGAATGGCCTCCCAAGATCATGATACTCATTCGTTGAAGGAATTTGTGCAAGAAAGAAGTTGATCTCTTTCAGCTGACTCCGAGAAGAATGCACACAACAAGAAGCTTGGCTCATAATAAGAGAAGAGAAGATGGGAGCAACTGAAGATCAAACTTTCACATCTCACACCAGAAAGAACTACAAGAAGTAGGAGATCCACCATCACAACAAGAAGAAGGATAAGAAACAAAAGAAGTTCAAAAGAGATCCTTCCAACTGTTAAGAACCCGTGTCAACCCCCCTCTTTATTTTGTCAGTATATTTTGTCAGATGCATATGCTTTGTAAGTCGTCCCATTAGTATGATGTATTGTCCCACATTCATGGGGAGTAAGTAATAGTTGTTAAGTCATTCCATTAGTATGATGTATTTTGTCGGACGCATATGCTTTGTAAGTCGTCCCATTAGTATGATGTATTATCCCACATTCATGGGGAGTAAGTAATAGTTGTTAANTGCATTATCCCACATTCATGTGGAGTAATAGTTGTTTAGATTAGACTTAGTATATAAGTATGTGTTGAGGCTAATGAAAGCATCAAAGAGTTATTTTGTAATGAGATTGCTCAAAGGAGGTTACTTCCTCGAAGTGGCCCGCGATCAATAAAATATCTTTTGTGCTCCAATATTTTTGTTAAATCGTGCATTCTCATTGTTTATTGCAGGAAGTTCTCCACATCTGGTATCATAGCACTTTCTTGGGCTTATTGTGTGGCATTTCGGGAAAAAAAAAATTATGTCGTGCTTCCTATCTCTGTGTGCCTTATAGTTGTTCTTCTTCTTGCAGCAATATTATTTAACCGAATCAGGGACTAAACCCTATCTGCTTAACTGTGGGAAGTACTTGAGCATAGCCCTAGAACTCATTGTGAGGAGTACCACAGGAACCTCGAAGTAGCTGGCCATTGAGAGGACCTGCCAAGCAAAAAGGGAAATGACCCCCACCAGATTGACTAGATTCCCATCTGTGAGGAAAACCAAAGAGCTATCGTTTATTGCCAAGTGGTTAGTAGTTTTACCTGCACTGTGAAGTGAGGAGTACTGCCCCAATACTGAAGCCTGAGACAATCTTGGTGGCCGAGTGACTACCTTTGAACCAGTAGGAAGCTGAATATACCTGGGGTCCATCTCTATATACAGTTGATAACGTGCAGAATTTCAGAATCGTCATAGATCAATTATTCCATTTCCTGTTGATAAAACGCAGCTTCTAGCACCGCCACAGATTAGTTCTTAAAAAAAAAAGTAAAAATAAAATAAATAAATAAATGGTATAAATTTTTGTTTTTGAGCCATATCTTCCTTGATTTAGCTCTGTTTTCCTTGAAATTTCATTGTCACCCTCGTAATACCATTCTGCATATTCTTTCATTGAGGTCCTTATCCCCAATTTCACTTCCTTAAGGCCGAAATTCCACATTTGTCAATTTTTAGAATTTGTCATAACTTCTCTGATTCTCACCCAATCGCTCTCAAATTTTTCCACGGTGTTCATTTTCTATTTCTGCTTCATTGTTTCTCTTTGAGAAATTTTCCAATTCCTTCATCCCACCTCTGAAATTCGCATTTTCTGTTTCTTGTCCCTAAAAAAGTGTCCAAAACCCCGTAACACCCCAATTACCCCCCCAAATTTTTTCCAAATCAAAAATCCCCTTTTCTCAAACCCTCTCCATTTTTGTTGTTCTACTCATTACCTAGGGAAAAAAATAAAAAAAAACTGCTTATGGTTGTCACCCGCACTGGAGAAAATAAACAAATGGAAGAAGAACTTCCCGCCATCAAGTCCAAACTTGAGGATCTAGATCAAAAATTTCTCGGCCTCCATCTTCAGCATTCACCCATGAACAACCGCCGCCAACTTGAGTCTTCCGCAGACAGTAGGTTCTCATCGTTTAGCAACTTCCACGGGCCGAAGCTGAATTTTTTTCGCTTCAATGGTGATGATCCGACTGGATGGATTTATAGGGCAGAACAATATTTCACTCTGCATAACATTTTTGATGTTAATAAAGTCTCCCTTGCATCCTTTCATTTGGAACATGAAGCACTTCAATGGTTCCTTTGGTACATCAAGGATCATGCCGAGCCAAACTGGACAGAATTTTTCCAACTCCTCTTGCATCGATTTTGGTCCTAGTGCTTTTGATGACTTCACAGGAAGCACTCACCAAAATTCACCAAACTGGCACTGTGCAGGAGTATCAGACAAAATTTGAGAAACTCGTCAATCACACAGAGGGATTGCCTGATGTATTCTACCTTAGTTGTTTTATGAGTGGTCTAAAGGATGCAATATGCTCTGAGGTTAAAATGTTCTGCCCCAACACAATGATAGAAGCCCTTGAGTTGACTAAGCTAGCAGAGGACAAGATCCGGGCTCAACAACGCTCCAAATCCACTCTTGTTCCATTCAGACCTATGGTTCCTCAAAGAACCCAAAATCTGCTAGCTCCTAGAACCAATCCTAGCAAGCATTTGTCTGAAGCAGAGATGAAGGAATGTTGGGAAAAATGACTTTGTTATAATTGTGACAAGAAATTCACCTGGGGACATAGATGTCTTGAGCAAAAGCTCTATCTCTTGGATGTAGATTCTCCTCCCGCACCTAAATTTTTTTTTGATGCTCCGAATCCCACAGATGATGATGGTGACATTCAACAACTTCCTGCTCCAGAGGACCAACTAGAGATATCTCTCCATGCCTTATCCGGAGTCACCACCCCATAAACCATGCGGGTTAGAGGGTTCTTCAAAAAACTCCCTCTTACAATACTCATTGATTCTGGTAGCACTCACAACTTCATTAACCCGAGGATCACCAAACAGGATGATTGTTTCATCCATCCTTGCTCCAGCGTTGAAGCCATGATTGCCAATGGGGGCACCTTACCTTACAAAGGGAAGTGTCGTAATGTGCGCATCTCTATGGGGTATTATAACTTGCGCTCTGACATGTTTGCCTTGCCCTCAGGTGGAGGTGATGTGGTTTTGGGCGCTCAATGTTACACACACGTGGACTCATTTTATGGAATTTTGCTGAACTTTGGATGCAGTTTTCAATCAATGGTACCAAACACACATTGCGGGGCTTACAACCAAGGTCTCTCAGCCTCATTAGTTCGCATCGCATGGAAAAGTTTCTTAAGAAAATTTCACATGCTGTCATTGCTCAGCTCCATTTCATTCAGATGCAACCTGCAACAGTCTCAACTACTCCATTGGATCTCCAACAAATTTTGGATCGATATGCATGTGTGTTTGTTGAGCCAGTGGGATTGCCACCTTCTCGACCCAAGGACCATCATGTTCTGTTCCTTCTTGGAAGTGTCCCTCCCAACATCAGGCCCTATCGCTACCCATTTCACCACAAGACAGAAATTGAGATGCTTGTTCGCAACTTACTCAAGCAAGGTGTTATTCGTCCTAGCACTAGTTCCTTCTCTTCACCGGTCCTTCTAGTCCACAAAAAAGATGGGTCATGGCGGCTTTGCATCGACTTTAGAGCACTTAATCACATCACAATCAAGGATAAGTTTCCAATTCCTATTGTTGATGAGATTCTGGATGAGCTCCATAGTGCTCATTTTTTCTCCAAGTTGGATCTTCGTTTTGGGTATCACTAAATTCAGGTCCATGCGGATGATATCCCTAAAACAGCTTTTGTTGGGGCGCGCACCCTAATGGTTCTTAAGATGGGTAACTCCGCGAAGTTATGGGAGTCGTAAGCGGAGCTATGACTCAAAATAGTCTTAGGGGTGTCGGGGTTGAGTAAAAACCTTCTTTTGTAATAAACCCATGGTTTAAATCCAGGGTTTAGGGTTTGGGGTGCCCATGGTTTAAGCCCATGGTTTTGTAATAAGTGCACTATAAATAAGCACTCTGGTAAAGAAGTTAGTTTAGGCTTTTTGATGTAAGATGAATTGATGCAAAGCTAAGGCTATTTTGTAAGAGAAGGTTAAGTCCCAGCTGTGTGTGTGGATGACCTCTGTAGCTGTGTGCGCAGAGGGTTTTTGGTGATAAAGGAAATCTGCAGCTGTGTGCGCAGAGGCCTGCTGCTGTGTGCGCGGCTTTGAGGACTTGAAGGGATCTGCAGCTGAGTGCGTAGATCAGAACTATGGTTTTTGTAAAGAGTTGAATAAAACATAGTTCTATGGACGTAACCCCTACACTGGGGGTGAACCACGTTATACCGTGTGTTGTGGTTTTGGTTGTGTTGTTTTTTTGTTCTTTATGCATTGATAAACATACATATGATAAGTAAGATCACTGCTAATTAAATAACTTCGCTGTGAATTCCCAGGAAAGGGTTAAGCAAGTCACTGTTTGTTTATTTAGCTGCGAAGTTATATATGTGAATGTAGAAGTTCTATGTTATATGAATATAAGTTATGAAAGGCTAAAGGTACAGTAATATCCCTCTTCTGCTTGCAGAAACCTGATTTTGCGGCACCCCATAGCTGTTTCGGGTGAGACTGCAACCTGTTCGCAAGTTGTTACCGAAAGGGCCAACACTCTGGGTCTTTTGTTAGTGCGAAGTTAATGGTATAAAGCCCGAGTCTGCCCTATATCCCAACAAATTGGTTTCGTTGTCGGTTGAACTCAATATCTTCTCAAGAGGGGTTTACGTCGTACCTCGAGGGTTATGTTCTGGAGACCCTCTTTGAAAGAAGTCAGTGATTGGCTTAATGAGACTTATCTGAAATTCGCTGAGCAAGAGAACAAAGATCTGCGTCGTAGTGCAAACGAATTTTTACAAAGGTATGTTTTTTGTGATGTTTATGAAATTTTCTTTGGTAGTATCCACATAGAGTTGCACCAGTGGTTATCCAGGTTAACAGAGAGAAGGGTGAACTTCCAAGAACGTCAGTTTCCTGATTGGACCCCCGCAAGAGTTAATATACTGAAAATGGTGAACAACGAGATATCCCTCGCTGTTGATTTCTGCACAACGCGGACCCTCGAAGCATTTGTGACGGAGTTCGCCATCGACACGAGTACTTCCTTTAGTGAAGCCGAGCGGAAGTTTTTCAAAGGACCAAGGGGTAAATTTTTGAATTCATTTAGTTTGAGAATTAAAATGCTATTAGCTGAAAAAGGTATATTGCTAATTGAACCAGACTGTTAGATTTAGTATTACTAACCTATGTTTGCAAGTGAAAATACCTTCGACGAGCAAAGTGGTTTGCTGCGAAGTGGAAAAAGGTACAAGAGAGATTTTAGATCCTATTCCTAGGTTCAGCATACCGAGTATTCCCCTGTAAATCCCGCAGAATCAGAACCCGAAGAAACCCCTTCTGTTGGAAACCCTCCTGTAACCCTGCAGCGAATACCTATTATCCCTGAGAACCCATCGCAGTCTGAGAGTCACCCTATCCCAAGTATTTCCGTCGCAGGTCAGTATACCCCAGTAAGTTCCCCCCCGCCTACTTCCAGTCCCCCCTCCAACCCCCTCTAGATCCACTATGGCCCACATGCATGATGACATTAAGCTACCTGTTTTCAAATGAACTGTATCAGAGGATCCAGAACAGTTCTGGTTTTTATGTGAAGCAGTGTGGACTGCTAAGACCATTACAGACCAAGATACAAAAAGAGCGCAGCTAGTTACTTCTTTCAGAGACCGCGCTCTGACCTGGTTCATGAAGTTTTCCAGCACTCAGAACCATGCATTGGCTGATATAAAAGCAGCAATGATAAAGGAATTTAAGAAGCCAAAATCAGAGTCACAGTGTATCACTGAATTGAAAGAGATTCAACAGAGGTGCGGCGAATCAGCGTGGGATTTTGATCAACGATTCAAAGTTCTGCTAGACCAAGTCAGTTTCCCGATTGGTCCTGCGCAGCACAAAGAATGGTTCATTGCAGCGTTGCTACCGCATATCAGAACTCCACTCATGCAGCAGAAGGTTGCCGATCAGCAGGAGGCTCTGGAAATCGCGATGAAACTTGAAACCGCTCCTGTTGAAGATAATGTTGGTATTGCTCAAATCCAGGAGCAGTTGGCAGCGATGGCTCTGGAGCTTCGCGATATGAAGAAAGGAAAAAATGGCCGCGAAGAGGTTTGGTGTATACAATGTCAGACAGAAAGTCACGACAAGGAATAGTGTCATGTGGTAAGAAACTACCTAAATACTGGTGCGCCAAACCCGTTCAACCCTACTGTTCTATATTGTGAGATCTGTCGGACAACTGGCCAGCATCGACCTGAGGACTGCTATCTTCTGCAAAGGTATGTGCAAGTCCCTAAGAACCCTTATTGCAAATTGTGTAAATCGGTGGTACACAATGAAGATGAGTGTCGCAGCTTTGACCTCATGAGAGAACGGACTTACGATGCTTATCGGGTACAAAATGAGAGACAGAGCAATGATGGCTATGGTTACCGTGGTGGTGCATCAAGTAGAGGTGCTTTTGTAGGTCTTGGTCGAGGTGGTATGGTCGGAAGAGGAAGAGGCCAGGTTGTGTGTTACAACTGTAACCAGGCCGGGCATATAGCGAGAGACTATCGAAACCCCACTACGACATGTCGGTATCGCTGAGCCGTAGATCATGTGATCGAGTAGTGCCCGCAGTTGCTAGCTAAGATTCAGGAAAGAACCAATGCCCCTACTCAAAATCTTCAGATGATTTTCGTCGAGCAGAGACCTTCCCCAGCCATTAATGTTGTTACCCGGAGTGGAGCTACGACAGAAGTACAGACTAAGGAGCAACAACCTGACGAGGCTTGGGTTTGTAAGGCCCCAGCGAAAGTCCCAGCATTTGATGTCGAAAGAGAAAGAGAGACATTCATGGAAGCCAAGAAAGATTTTGCTGATCCTAGCACATCAGTAGCACCTGCGCAACAACATCAGCAGCAGTTGCAGCCGCACGAAGCTCCGATGGAAAAAGTAAGTACACTGGCATCCTTTTTATAGAGTTGTCTGAAGCTCCTACGAAATCAGAATGCTTTAAGTGAGCTGCAGAAAGTTATTGCTTCCTGCGAACCTCAGCAAAGTACTGGTCAGGAAAAAGCTGTTAATAGAGTCAGAAGAACTGGCAGGGAAATGAGATTAAATGCTCAGATAGGAGAGTATGATATGGCTGATGTTATCTTGGACCTAGGATCAGAGATAAATGTCTTAACTAAGCAAACTTGGGAACAAATGGGAAAACCTACCCTTGATTGGTCACTTATACAGTTGAGATTAGCCAATCAGCAGAAGATTGTGCCCCTAAGACGGTTCCCTAATGTCCCAGTAGATATTGATGGCGTCTGTACTGTAGCAGACTTCGAAGTTATTGATATCATTGACGACAACAACCCCTATCCACCCTTGCTAGGAATTAAATGGGAAATGGAAAATGCGGCAGTCAGTAACCTTAAGAAGAGACAGATGACTTTCAAAGGGAAAGATTTGCGAGTCATAGTCCCACTGGACCCCTCACAAGGAGAGAGATACACAGAGACAGTAAAAGATGAAAACCAGGATGTTTTGGATCACATCTACAATATCACAGCTAAGGAGGAAGATTATGTTGATCCTACTGCTGAAGGTATTATGGATTGGCAGTCTGACAGCTCCTGCATGACGGATTCAAATGATGGGTTAGAAAACTGGCAGAACAGACTTTATGAGCTGCATGGACATAGATGTGCCAGAATTAGCAAGTATCTTAGATGGCTTGGTGCACATACACGAACCTGACCTGTTTTTGATGGTTCGACAGACCCAGAACAATTTATTGTGCAATTCTCAGAACAGGTACCAGACTCACAGAAAATGGAGACTCTGGATTCAGCATTCAGAGCCACAGTAGCCAGATGGTGGAATGGTCACAAGAAGTACATTCATAGTTGGGAAGCATGCCAGAAGTCCCTTTACCTAAGATTTAGGGACCAACCTTAGGTGGTGCGAAGAAGGTTTAATGGTAAGAATAGTCCTCAGGGACATTTGGAGCAATGCTATGAGGCATGGAAGCATGTACCTCGTGAAGAATGGGTACATAGGTTTGTGCATACCCTGGAACCCATAACAAAAAATTGGTATCTGGAGGTCGAGCTTCACCACGGTACTGTAAGTTGGGATTGTCTTATTGATAGTTTTATGCTGACATTCTCTATTGATGAGGTTTCTCCTGCTTTGGACGCAGCTGTTAGATTAATTCATACTAAAGTATTTGATGATCAAGAAATCGCAGAATATCAACCTGATTGGAAGGTACAGGAAGCCAATGCAATAGAATGTTATAACCTTGCAATTGATGAGTATGATGATCCGCGCAACATTAATATTCCTGAATTAGAAGGACACTGCGAAGTGCATGGACCAACAATAGAGGCACTTGAAGTGACTCAACCCCTGAAGACGCGGACCGTCAACATTGGGTTAGAAGAAAACCCTAAGTATGCTACCATTGGAGATTATTGGGATGACGAAATGGTAAGCAAGGTGACCCAAATTCTCCATGAATATCAGTATCTCTTTCCGACGAAGTTCTCAGAGATGAAAGGTATCCTTGGGGATATAGGAATGATAAAGATCCCGTTGAAACCTGATGCGAAGCCTATGAAACAGCGCCCTTATAGGCTAAACCCTAAGTATAAGGAAAAACTCTGAATGGAGCTGGATAAGATGCTTGCTGCAGGAATCATTGAGCCTGTTGAAGAATATGAGTGGGTCAGTCCTATGGTGGTGCAAGAAAAGAAGACTAAGGGAGAGATCAGAATCTGTGTCGATCTGAGGAAGTTGAATGATGCCTGCTTGCATGACCCTTTCCCCACTCCCTTTACAAATGAGGTTTTAGATAATGTGGAAGGTCAAGAAGCGTACTCTTTTACTGATGGATTTTCAGGTTACCATCAGATTCAAATTGCTCTGGAAGATCGACATAAGACAACCTTCGCTATGGAAATGAGATCCTTCCAGTATACAGTTATGCCTTTTGGATTGAAGAATGCACCTGCCATGTTTTCTAGAGTAGTCATCTCCTCTTTTAAGGAATTCATACATAAATTCTTAGAAGTTTATTTTGATGATTGGACTATCTTTGGGTTAGTAAAAGACCACATAGCTAGTCTAAGACTTATGTTGGATAAATGTAGACAGCATCAGATTTCCTTGAACTTGAAAAAGTGTATCTTCTGTGCCCCTTTTGGAATTCTGCTCGGTCACATTGTCTGTAAGCAAGGACTGATGATGGATCATGCAAAGATAGCCATTATCGTGAACCTGCCACCTCCGAAGTCTGTCAAACAACTGCGCACTACGCTTGGTCATACTGGTTATTACAAGAAATTTATTAAAGGATATGCTCAGATAACAGTTCCCATGGAAAAGCAGTTGAAGAAAGATATTAAGTTCAAGTGGACACCTGAGTGTCAAGTAAGCTTGGATATTTTGAAGGAAAAGATGGTAACTTCTCCTATCTTAGTATTCCCTGGCTGGAATAAGGAATTTCATGTGCATGTCGATGCATCCTCCATTGCTATGGGTATAATATTGGCCCAGTTGGGCGAAGGTAATATTGATCACCCCATATCTTTTGCAAGTAGGAAATTATCCACAGCAGAGAAAAATTATACTACGACAGAACGAGAAGGTCTAGCTATGGTGTATGCATTGCAAAAGTTTTGACATTATCTGTTAGGATCTCATTTTAAGATGTTTACTGACCATTCTGCTTTGAAGTATTTGGTTAACAAGCCTGTGCTAGGTGGAAGGATATGCAGATGGATGATTCTATTTCAGGAATATGACTTTGAGATCATAGTCAAACCAGGAAGATTGAATCTAGGTCCTGACCACTTGTCGAGGCTCGAGTTGGGAGAAGAACCTATCAGCTTGGACGATGGTCTTCCTGACGCCCAGTTGTTTGCCATCCAGATGGTTAATGAATACTTTCAGGATATTGTTTAGTATTTGTCTACAGGTTTTCCACCCGCCGAGATGAAAACACAGCACAAGAAGCAGCTGGTGGTTCAAGCAGCTGACTTTACCTTAATAGCAGGACAACTATATAAGATGGGACCAGATGAAATACTGCACAGATGTGTCCTAGAGCATGAAAAGCCATTAATTTTGGCTGAGGCACATTCTAGGGCAGCATGAAGTCATTACGCAGGAAAAGCTACAGCACAAAATATTCTGACAGCCGGATTGTGGTGGCCTACAATTCATAAGGATGCAAGAGAATATTGCCACAACTGCGACATTTGTCAGAGGATAGGCAAACCATCCAGGAGGGATGAGATGCCTCTAGTTCCCCACGTAACTTTACAACCCTTTGATAAATGGGCTATTGATTTTGTTGGACCTATCAATCCCCCTGCAAGGAAATCTGGAGCAAGATACATTATTACAGCAACTGACTACCTTACTCATTGGGCCAAAGCTCAACCAGTCAAGACTTGTAGTGTTGCTACAGCTGCGAAGTTTATTTTGGATAACATCTTGACAAGATTTGGGTGTCTTAGAATTCTTATGAGCGATCAAGGATCACATTTCTTAAATAAGACTATTGAAGTATTGACTGAAGAATTTCAAGTATATCCTCAGAAGAGTACTGCCTATCATCCTCAAGCAAATGGAACTGTCGAAGCCTTTAACAAGATCCTTGACCACGTTTTGATGAAGGTTTGCAATGCCAACAGAAATGATTAGGACCTTAGAATTCCAGCAGTACTATGGGCTTATAGAACCACCTGCAAGAAGTTGACAAGCCATACACCTTTTAGGCTGGTTTATGGACAAGAATCAGTCATGCCCATGGAGTACATTGTACCTAGCCTCAGAATATCTGCTTTTACAGAGATGGATGACCCAGATATGATGAAAGAAAGGCTAACAAAGATACTAGAACTTGAAGAGGACAGATTCATTACAGGGTTCCAGTAGCAAGTTCATAAAGCTAGAGAAAAAGCATGGCATGATAGACACATCAAGAAGAAGCAGTTCCAGCAGGGTGATCTTGTGCTCCTATATGACAGAAAATTCATGAAATTCTCGAGTAAATTCAAGACACATTGGAAAGGACCATATATAGTGCAGAAAGTTACTGATGGTGGCGCAGTCCAATTAGCTAAATTGAATGGAGAAATTTTACCTTCTATGGTGAATGGAAGTAGGTTAAAGAAGTACAGGGACAAACTGGGACCCCTTGATCAGGAGTAACAGCATGAAGGATAGTCTCAATACCAAGAACAGTTGAAATTGGGTACTAGACTATAATGAAGCTGTTCTCAAAGCTACGAAGTGTTGAAGACTGTCAAAATCTGAAGGTTGAAGTTTGGTTGCTGTATAGGTCAGGATGGGTCAAAGGTGCATATCGTGTCGAAGGTTCCTGTCAAGGCGAAGCTGAATTTAGTAGTTATGTCGGATATTAAAGGTGTGTCGCAGCCCAAAATGTGACAGATGGGACAAACTACACTTGGCGGCGCCGGCACGAGAACTGCCCTAACTGTCTGCAATAATGAGATTTTGGGAAAATCTGGCGCCTTGTGGACAGGATTTCTGCTACTCCATCAGATTCAGCATCATTAATGCACCATGATGACAGATTCTGTTCCAGGATTCTATAAGAAGCCACACCAGCTTGCGACTCCTGCATTGCACATGTCTTTGAGTTTCTTTAGTTAGCACTATGTCGAATGACCGTGAAGTCCAGAAGTTATTACGAATGGTCAGGGAGAGAGGTCTGTTGAACCTCCTGAGTAATCCACCTGGGTAGCCATGCTCGACCAAAGCACGAAGAAAGGCAGAAGTTCGCTCTAAGGGGTCGGAAGAAAGGCAGAAGTGCGCTCTAAGCCGCACAAAGAACAGCACTGGTCTTCACAGAAAAACTCTGAAACATCCCAAGATATATCCTCCTGGTTTGGCAGAACCACAGCGGCTGTTTGTCTTATGCACCTTTACACACAATTCTGGGGACCCTAAGTTATGGATGGTCAAATGTTTGGCAAGCAAATCAAAGGATGGGGTCGCTGATAGATCCAGAAGGCCTTAGCCAGCATATTACGAAGGAAAGGAACAAGCAGCCAACAACCGCATGTATGGCTTCAGCAAGCAGCGCACTATGTTTCACCAACAAGATTCTACTACCAGAAAAGCAGCTGAGTGTCCCGGGACGGGCCACTAGTGAGTCTTAGGGGCCTGTTGGGGCGCGCACCCTAACGGCCCTTAAGATGGGTAACTCCGCGAAGTTACGTCAGTTGTAAGCGGAGCTATGACTCAAAATAGTCTTAGGGGTGTCAGGGTTGAGTAAAAACATTCTTTTGTAATAAACCCATGGTTTAAATCCAGGGTTTATGGTTCGGGGTGCCCATGGTTTAATCTCATGGTTTTGTAATAAGTGCACTATAAATAAGCACTCTGGTAAAGAAGTCAGTTTAGGCTTTTTGATGTAAGATGAATTGATGCAAAGCTAATGCTATTTTGTAAGAAAAGGTTAAGTCCCAGCTGTGTACGTGGACGACCTCTACAGCTGTGTGCGCAGAGGGTTTTTGGTGATAAATGAAATCTGCAGCTGTGTGCACAGAGGCCTGCTGCTGTGTGCACGGCTTTGAGGACTTGAAGGGATCTACAACTGAGTGTGCAGATCAGAACTGTGGTTTTTGTAAAGACTTCTGTGGACGTAACCCCTACATTAGGGGTGAACCACGTTATATCATGTGTTGTGGTTTTGGTTGTGTTGTTGTTTTGTTCTTTATGCATTGATAAACATACATATGATAAGTAAGATCACTGCTAATTAAATAACTTCGCTGTGAATTCCCAGGAAAGGGTTAAGCAAGTCACTATATGTTTATTTAGTTGCGGAGTTATATATGTGAATGTAGAAGTTCTGTGTTATATGAATATAAGTTATTAAAGGCTAAAGGTACAATAATATCCATCTTTTCTGCTTGCAGAAACCTGATTCTGTGGCACCCCATAGCTGTTTCGGGTGAGACTGCAACATGTTCGTAGGTTGTTGCCGAAAGTGCCAACACTGTGGGTCTTTTGTTGGTGTGAAGTTAATGGTATAAAGCCTGGGTTTTCCCTATAGCCCAACAACTTTCCGCACACATGATGGCCATTATGAATTTTTGGTCTTGCCATTTGGCCTCACAAATGCCCCTTCCATGTTCTAGGCATTGATGAATAAAATATTTCGGCCCTACTTGCGAAACTTCATTCTGGTCTTCTTTGATGATATCCTCATCTATAGTAAAACAGGGGCTGATAATCTCTAACATCTGGATCTTGTACTGCAACTTTTCTATGATCATCATCTCTGTGCCAAACAATCTAAATGTGTTTTTGGGCAGAAGGAAGTTGATTATCTCGGGCATATTGTTTCAGCACAAGGGGTTCGTGTCGATCCTGCCAAAATCGATGCCATGAAAAATTGGCCACCTCCTCAGACCTTGAAGAGACTTCGTGGGTTTTGGGGACTTACTGGCTACTATCGCAAGCTTGTTAAGGATTATGGGAAGATTGCAACTCCATTAATAGCTCTATTGAAAAATGATGCTTTTGCATGGCCACCTGTTGCTGAGTGTGCATTTGAGAAATTGAAACAAGCTATGTGTACCACACCTGTTCTAGCTATGTCTGATTTTTCCAAGCCCTTCACTATTGAAAGTGATGCTTGTGACAATGGACTTGGTGCTGTCCTCCTCCAAGACAAACATCCCATTGCATTCACCAGCAAATCCCTATCTGGTAATAATTTAGCCGCCTCTACATATGAGAAGGAAATGATGGCTATTTTGCATGTCGTACTGAAGTGGCGTCCATACCTCTTAGGGAATCGTTTCTATATCAAGACTGATCACCAGAGTCTGAAATATTTCCTGGAACAACAAGTCTCATCCCCAACACAACAAAAATGGGCTAGCAAACTCGTGGGTTATGAATACGAGATCACTTATAAGAAGGGTAAGGACAATCTTGTGGCGGATGCTCTTTCCCGCACATTTGTTGACCATGCTTCTCTTTCAGCTATTTCTATGCCTATTCCAAATTGGTTACAATCTGTTAAGCAAGGCTATGTCAATGACTCTTCCTTATCTCAAATCATCCAACAGTTGGCCAGTAATCCTTCTCTTGTACCGCATTACTCTTGGGATGGTTCTTCTCTGAGATATAAGGGTCACTTGGTGCTTCCCCAGAGCACAGATCTTTACCAGGATGTATTTTATGAACTCCATGCTTCTCCAGGGACAAGGCACTCTAGGTTCCTCAAAATGTATGAATGGGCACGAAGTAACTTCTTTTGGAAGGGAATGAAAAGGGAAATTCAACAGATGGTTGCTGAATGTGATACCTACCAACACCACAAGGGTGAAACTACACTCTTCCCTGACTTGCTTGAACCCTTGCCCATCCCTACAAGGATTTGGACAGATATTTCGATGGATTTCATCAACGGGCTCCCTAAATCTGGAGGGAAGACTGTAATCTTGGTTGTGGTTGATATAGTCATTTTTGTGCTCTCAGCCATCCATATACTGCCTCCTCAGTCGCACAAATTTTCATGGACCAGATATTCCGTCTTCATGGAATCCATTCTTCCATTGTCTTAGACCGCGATGCAACTTTCACAAGTCATTTTGGACCGAACTCTTTCACCTCACTGGAACCAAACTGAAAATGAGTTCAAAATATCACCCACAAACAGATGGTCAAATTGAAGTCACCAACAAATGCTTGGAAACTTATCTTCGTTGCTTCACCTCTGAACAACAACATCAATGGGCAAAGTGGCTCCCTCTCGTTGAATGGTGGTACAATACTTCCTACCATACTACATCTAAAATGACTCCATATGAAGCTGTTTATGGGCAGCCACCCCCAGTGATCCTTCCATATGTTGATGTATTTTTAACTTCAGAATGTATTCACCTATGTATCTTATGTCTTGTACCTCGATGTTTATTCCGGGATGTGTCTGTAATGTAATTGAGTCATGTCACGCCCCGATATTCCGATCAAGAGGATCAATAATGTAAACAAGTCATTGTGGGTAACCCTCCTATTATCTAAGGGTTAAAGTCCCCGCAGATCCGGGGCACTAGGGTTATTAGACTCACCTAGTGAAGTCGGCCCTAGTTAGGTTTAGTCAAGTCGAGAATTAGTATAAATAGAGAGCTAGCCTCTCTATTTGATACACACTCACTCACACTCAGTTGTAGAGCATAGCTGAGGAAGAAGAAGACAC
The DNA here is from genome assembly GCA_001517045.1 of Pseudotsuga menziesii. Lineage (NCBI taxonomy): Eukaryota > Viridiplantae > Streptophyta > Pinopsida > Pinales > Pinaceae > Pseudotsuga > Pseudotsuga menziesii. The sequence continues at coordinate 156,583 of LPNX011017487.1, read as the reverse complement.
TGGGGCTAGGAAGAAAGAGGTTACTGCTGTTGGGAGATCATCTTACTATTTTGGGATTTTCTATTTGGTGCTGATTCTATCTCTGAGGAAGTTGCGGGGTTTTCTCCATTTATGGTTTCCCCAAGGAAAAAAACTGTGTTCATTGTCTCTTGTATTTGATTACTGTGCTTGTTATTCTATCAGTTAAAATATCCTAATAATGCTAGCTTAATGTTAAAAATCTAACATGGTATCAGAGCTAACCTAAGAAGAAGACATTGTGCGGTTGTGAGAACTAGGGCTCCCTACTTTGTGGATCTTCCTCCACATATTTTCAACAAAAGAAGTTTGGATTAACTCTCCTCCTTAGGGCGCATCTTTCTGTCAAACCAGAATTCAATTCTGAGGTTTTTCAGTTTTTGACTCGACACTGCTGCCAGAAATTAGGGCTTTCCATAGAAGTGGAATTTTTCAGTGAGCCCAGGCCTGGATTGATCTTCTCTCCAAAATCGAAGTTAGGGATCAAATTCAAAGCATTTGGTTGGACAGAACTTTGGAAAAGCAAAACCCTAATCTGCTCCTGAACCAGCACTGCAGGATTTCAGCTCCAAATCCAGATTCGACATCTGGTAAGATCTAAATCTTTTGTATTTCCATTTGAGGTTCTTAGTTAAGATGTCTCATCATACCAAGCTTGATGAAAAGCTTTAGGGAGCTGATAACTTCCGAGCCTGAAAGTATAGGATCTCCTTGGTCCTCGAAGAGAATGAGTTGGACTCCTACATCAATGAGGAGGTTCCAATTTCAGAGGGAGATGAGGCCAAGGCCTTACATAAGAAGAAGTTGGTTATGGAAAAGAGGATCATTGCTGATTCTATCAAGAATCACCTCATACCACAGGTGTCCTCCCTCAAGACACCTAAAATGTTTGATGCCCTAACTAAATTGTTTGAAGGAAAGAACATAAACCGAAAGATGACCTTGAGGAACCAATTGAAGAATGTGAAGATCCAGAATGCAGAAACCATCTAATCTTACTTTACAAGGGTTTCTCATATCAAGGAACAATTGGAAGCAGTAGATGAAGAAGTGGAGAATGTAGATATTGTGATGACCACCTTGAATGGTCTCCCTAGGACACGGGACTCTTTCATTCAAGGGATCTGTACCAGGAAGAAGTTAGTCAAGTTTAGCAGACTGTGGGAAGAATGTTCTCAAGAAGAAGCTCAGATAGCAGCTCGAGAAGAGAAGATGGGAAGTGAAGATCCAGCTATCACAGTACAATCCAAGAAAACCAGATCTAGCCATCACAGAAGTAAGTACTCTAATCAAAGGAATAACTTTAGAAAGCTTAGAGATAAGTCTAAGTTAATTTTCTATACATGTGATGGAAGAGGAAACTTTGCTAGAGATTATCTTAAGAACAAAAGTAGCTCTCACAAGAAGAAGGGAAACAAGAGAAGACAGCATGCTCATGCTGTAGAGGATGATGAACCTTCCACAAAGAGAAACATACAAGTCAGTGTTGATTCTTCAAGTGATGAAGAATATGTTCTGATTTCCACTCTCACAGGAACTATCACACATGGCAGTAATGATTAGCTTATAGACAGTGATGCTTCCAAGCACATGACAGGATTCAAGGAATCCTTTGTCAAATTATCTGAACATGAATCACCTCACAGGGTGAAACTTGGAGATGACTACCAATATCCAATAAAAGGTAGTGGAGAATCCTCCTATAAGCTAGACTATGGAAAGTCTATCAAGATGAAAGATGTATTGTTTGTACCTGAACTAAAGAAGAACCTCCTCTCCATATATGCATTAGATGCAAAATGAATGTGGGTTGCATTTGTAGATGGACAAGTCCTCATGTGGCCAAAAGGAAACTCTTTTGATGATTCAGTAGTGATTGGAGAACAAGAAGGAGGACTATACAAATTGAAGGGCCAACCATAACAAGCTTTGGTTCATGACTTGGTAGAACCAAATGAGCTTTGACATAGAAGGCTTGCACATGTGCATTATAGAGCACTACCTCTTGCAAGCAAAGCTGTTGAATGTCTCCTAGAAATGTAGACAAAACATGAAGGTGTATGCAAAGGATGTGCAAAAGGGAAGAACACCGAGAAGACATTTCCAAGTAGTGAGAGAAAGGCAAAAGGAATGTTGGAAATAATCCACTCCAATGTATGCTGTCCAATGTCATCCAGTTCACTAAGCGAGTATGCATACTATGTTTTTTTTATTGATGATTTTTCTAGGAAGACATGGATCTACTTCATGGAGAATAAAAATGAAGTATTCAGCAAGTTCAAGGAATTCAAAGCATTGATCGAGAACCACACTGAAAAGAAGATCAATACTTTTTTATTAGATAATGGCAGAGAATTCACATCAAATGAATTCAAATAATTGTGCAAAGACTTAGGGATTAAGAGGGAGTTGTCCACTCCATATAATCCACAACAGAATGGGATTGCAGAAAGGAAGAATAGAACTATCATGGAAGCTGCAAGAGCAATGCTTCATGATCAAGATCTTCCTATGCATCTTTGGGTAGAAGCTGCCAGAACAACGGTGTATGTGCAGAACCATACTCCACACAGAGTACTAGAGAACAAGACTCCTAAAGAAATATTCTCCAGCAAGAAACCAAAAGTCAGCCATCTCAGAATATTTGGCTGTCCTATGTACATACAATTCCGAAAGAAAAGAGGACAGAGTAAGATCCTTCAACAAAGAAGGGTATATTTGTGGGATACTCTGAAAGCTCGAAGGCTTACAGAATATACTTCCTGTTTCCTCTTCCACACTCCTGGGTCACGTCGCAGAAATATTCAAGCCACTCAGTGTGTCCTTGGGGACAAGTCTCGAGTCAAGGCTGTCACCTTGTTCTTGACTCCTCCGTTTAGGCTCAACTCCTAACGAAGCCAAGGGGGTAGACCCCATTAAGTTACTAAGGCTAATTACTTAGTATGGTGATGTTAAACTGAATGAATTACTCAGGAGTTTGAAATTTAACCATAAACAACCATAAATGACAAGATACAAAGTAAGCACATGAAAGCACAATGCTGAGACACAATATAAATATATAGCAAGAAAATAACCAGTGCCTTAGAATGGAGTCAAAAAGAAATCAATATACTTGCATGTGCTTGGAGTGAATGTTTTGCAATTGCCTCTTGGTACGTTTTAAGTTAATGTGAAATATGAGTTGATTAAAATTAGGCGAAGGGGTGGACTCCAGATATACCCAAGAGTACTTGGCGTATGTCCAAAACTAAACCTTCACGGCTACCCGCAAGGAATATGTGTGCTGAATGGAGTCTCTGGGGCTATTGTTCATAACGCATCCATTAGGGTGTGACAGAGATCGGCGCCCCGAGGTCACTTTTCAGAAGTTCCCGCTTTCTTTGGGTATTTTGCCACCGTAATGGTTTGATTTAAGTGTTGGATTTTCATCTGATGGTTTGTCAATTTGGGAGAGTGAATCCTAATTATAATAGTCACTCAAGTGCTTTTGATACAGCTTGATTGATCGGATGAAATGCAGCCAAGTGCAGAGCATACACACCAGAGTCTTGTCAATTTTAGTAAATTTTAAGATGGATGTTCTTGTTAAAAAGAAAACCCTCCAGCAACCTCTTTCGGTCCAAGTGGACCTCAATCGGGGAATCAAGAAGGGGTTGATTTTATTATGGTTACTGAAACAAATGATGATAGAAAATGAAACATAAAAAGATAAGTAAACCACAATTTTCTAATTAGACTACCATGAACCTTTCTTTACCTTTCGACTCAAAAGGAGGCCCGTGGGGTAAGTATTAAAGTTACTTTGAAACCAATAGAAATGGAATATAGAAATGATTTTAAATCAAATTATACTACCATGTAAATTAGTACTAAGCTAGATTGAAAAAAAAGATGAATGAAAAGCAAAAAATGGCACGGACGCAAATCCCCCTAGGGGGGATGGAGAATGGGCTCGAAAGAGCCTATTCAGAATTATTTTTATTACCAGCAGTTACAATATCGGCAAACTGATATGATGCCTCTTGATTCTTATACAGAATGAAACTAAGAGCTTACAAAGTGCAAAAATTAAAGATTTCAGTTAAAAAGGGAGACCCCTGGGGGGATTCAGAAGGCCCAAAAGTCACTTTCAAACAGAAGCTCCTCCTATTTTCTGTTATACCTGCTAAAAACCAGCAAGATTATTATACTGAAATATGCCCAAAAGCACTCTGAAAGTACCTTTGGGTCATCTTACTTTTAACCAAAAAAAGCTTAGTTAAAACTAGTTAAAAAAAGGTAAAAAGGGAACCAAGGAAAGCAAGATTTCCTTGGGATATTGGATTTCCTTTTAGGAAGCCAATATGATGTGAATTTATTGTTAGATTTATCTTTTATAACAGAAAATAGAAATCTAATGCATGCAAGCTACAAATTCTCTTTAAAATTCCATGCAAAAAGGATGATTTCCCTAAAGCTAGATCTAGAATGCTTATGAAACTTTTTAAGAACAAGATATAGATTATGGGATTTGAGGAGATAGATATATGTTAAATTTACTTTAATATAATAGATCTAAACAATATCAAATATGTGAACAAAGTAACTAGGTAAAAAGAATTGATTTTAAATGAGGAAAATGAGAAGAGAAGTGCTTGTTGCTGAAGCAGATCTGCAATGGAAACTTGTTAGTGGAATACAGAGGAGCAATGTCTTCACAAAGCTTTTGGATGTACATTGGAGTCAAACTAGATCCACAGCTCGTCCAATCCTTGCTACTTAAAAGCTAAACACACAATCATGCATGAAACCTCATGAGATCTGGATATATATATGAAAAAGAGGCAAGAATTACATGCAAATAAACTTATTAAACAGGTATAATCTAGATCTTCTAATCATATATGCTATGATATATAAGAAAAACAAGTAAGCTTACTTGCCCAACTATACTCCTATTGATTTATCTGAATCGTTCAAGCTAGACAGGGTTCAGATGCAGAATTTGAGAGAAAATCCGGCAACATCAATAGCCGTAAGACAATGCTTAATTCACATATATGAGAGAATTACACCATTTGGCCTCCAAAGTTTCTTTATTTAAACAATCAAAAGATTACAATAGTATTACAATAGCAATCCCTTCAATCCAACTCTAACTAGCTTGGAAGAGGAGGCTTATGCTTGAATATATACAAAAACTAGGAGATCCAGCCCAGGGGGGGTGCAAATCCCAAGGAGACAGATCAAATCAGCTGATGGAGAGTCAATCAATGCATATCTGAAGCTAAACTGATCCTACTTATCAATCGAGGGGCTGATTGAGCTGACACATCAACCCATAAACCGACACATCAGTCCACAGAGCATCCAGGAGAGTCCACACATGTGGAGGAGAGAGAGAGGGTGCAATTCCCTATAAAGACAGCTGAAGATCAACTCTGGATTTGATTTGATCACCTCTTTCAATCAAGGATTTGTCAAATCTAGTCAGTTTGGTTCAGATCTCACTGATTTCAATCAAATCGGCTGAGAATCCACTGATCTATGATTTTGGATTTGCTCAATTATTCATCAATTTATTAATTAAAATAATCAATAAATGATTTTTTGGGGCTTTCTGATCTGAGTGATGGAAAATCACTCAAAGCTAGGAAATAGTGGGTCCATGGGTTTACATGGTGCTCTTAGCTTGAAAATGAGCACCTACATGACGGAAACTGATTATTTGGCCCACTTTTATTACAAAATCAATTTTTCCAATTAAACTATTAAAAAATAGCCTAAGTTTTGGAAAAATTAAATTTTAATAAAAAACACTGAAAAAATAAAAAATTTAAGAAAGTTGAAAAACCCTAGGGGGACTTAGACATATTCATATGACTCGACCATGATGCCTAGCTTATTTATACATTGACACATAGACTCTAATAACCTCAATATGCCCAAATGCCAAGGCGACCACCCTAACTTTGGAGGTATGGAGTGAAAAAATCAGAAATTATCAGTCATTTATTCAACAACCAATAATAACCAAGGGAAAAAACACCCCGGGCTGATCGGATTGACAAATAAAGTCTAAGAGACCGAGTCTTTTACAGACACTATCATGCTAGAACATTTATTACAATTCCCCCATGGGGTATGAACATGTGATATAGTACAACAAGCACTTCCCAGAAGTACTTCCAAAGGTCTTCTGAAGTCCGAACAAATTATCCTTGTCCGGTTCACTAGGCTCACTTGATAAAAGACCACTAAGTACAACTTAGGTGGTAACACTTCCGAGGGTTCAAGAAGATTGACATCAACAAAGATGTAACATTTGACAAAGATTCAGCCTACATCAAATCTAGGAAGAAACCGGCTGAAGAACTTGAAGAAACAAGAGAACCCAGAATTCATGACACGATCATGAACGGAGAAATTCAAGAAGAAGATCGAGAATTTGAAGAACCTCAAGAACCTGTAGATCCACCTCTGGAGAAGAATCCTCATAAGAGGAAACCTGCTTGGGTATGTGAAATTATCCAAGGTGCAGAAAGTGATGGAGCTTCAGAAGAAACACCCAGAGGAAGAAAGAGAACTAGATCTTGCTCTAGTTACATAGCCTTACTATGTGACATTATTGATAAAGAACCTTCCAAATATGAAGAAGCGATAGAACGGAAAGAATGAAAGGATGATATGATCGAAGAGTATCAATCGATCATGAAGAATGATGTTTGGGATGTTGTCCCAAGACCAAAAGGTAAGTCCATTGTAACTTCCAAATGGATCTACAAGATCAAGCATGCTGTAGATGGCAGCATCGAGAAACATAAAGCAAGATTTGTGGCTCGTGGTTTCTCCCAAAAAGAAGGAATAGATTATGAAGAAACCTTTGCACCTATAGTCAGATACACTTCCATCAGATCAGTACTTGCTCTGGCTGCAGTGATGAATGGAAGATACACCAGATGGATGTCAAGACTGCTTTCTTGAATGGTGTAGTAGAAGAGGACGTTTATGTGGAACAGCCACTCGGTTTTGAGACACATGACAGGGAGTCTCATGTGTGCAGATTGAAGAAAGCCCTGTATGGTTTAAAACAAGCACCCAAGACATGGTACGGTAGAATTGATGGTTTCCTATCCAATTTGGGCTTTACCAAAAGTAAAGCAGATTCCAACCTTTACTACAAGGTTGAATATGGAAACCCAGCGATACTCCTACTGTATGTGGATGATCTGTTTGTAACAGGTATGAATGGGTTGATTGCTGATATGAAGAGGAAACTTGCTACTGAGTTTGAAATGAAAGACTTGGGTATGATGCACTATTTCTTAGGCATGGAGGTGTGGCAGAATGCGGATGGAGGATTCCTTAGACAAGGGAAGTATGCATTAGAGATTCTGAAGAGATTCGGGATGATGGAATGCAAGGCCATAACCACACCTATGGCATCAAACCTAAAGCTATTGAGTGATGCTTCGTCAGAAGCGGTTGATGCTACGATGTATCATCAGATGATTGGGTCGAAGAGAACCTTGTGTTCCATGACAAGTCGAAGCATATCGAGATCAAGTATCACTATATTAGGGATATGGTGTAGAGAGGAGCAATGAAGCTCCAGTATGTTGCGACTGAGGAACAGATAGCTGATGTATTGACGAATCCATTGGCTAGAGTGAAGTTTGGGTACTTCAGGGAGAAGCTTGGTGTTCTCTAGATCAAGGTTCCCTCCAAGGAAAATGATGAGACCTAGAGCCATTCTGACATGGGAGAGGATTAAGTTCCTTCCATGGTCAGATGTAAGGGCTGAACCATTCTGTCATGGTGAGAGTATTTAGGTTCCTTCAATGTCAAGTGTGAGTGCTCAACCATTCTGATATGACTGTAGGATTGGTGCCTACATGATCAGATGTAAGGGATGATTGCCATTCTTGGAATAGAGGCACCTGGTCAGTTATCAGGAATACTCAGTCTGGGACTGAGGGCCATTTTGATATGACTGTAGGATGTAGTATTACATTATCAGATGTGAGCACATCACCATTCTGATGTGATTGAGGGATGTGTCCCACTTTATCAGATATAAGGGCTGATTCCATTCTCTATGAGAATAGAGGCACCTGGTCAGTTACCAGGAATCCTCAGTCTGGGACTGAGAGAATTTTCGATGCGATGTGTTTACACATGGTCGAATGTAAGTGCAGAGCCTTTCTGACAGGATGAGGTCGGATATAAGTGTTGAACCATTCTGGCGTGATGTTTTTACACATGGTCAAATGTGAGTGTTGTTCCTTTCTGACAAGATGGGGTTGGATGTAAGTGCAGAGCCTTTTCGACAAGGTGAGGTCAAATGTAAGCGCTGAAGCCATTCTGGTGCGATGTGTTTACACATTGTCAAATGTGAGTGTTGGGAATTTATGACAAGATGAGGTCAGTTGTGAGTCTTGGGCGTGCCTTTCTGACAAGATGAGGTCACATGTAAGAGTTGGGCGGGCCTTTCTGACTTAGGGTCAGATATAAGTGTTGAAGACCTACATGAAGGGTAGGCCTACAACTAGCATGAAAAATGGATGGCTCTGTAGAACTTACTATGACGAGAAGAATCGAGATAGCACCATTCTGAGATAGCAAGTGATGATGATCCAGACTTGATGATGATCTAGATCAAGTGATGATCCAGATGTGATGATGATCCAACTGTGATGATCCAGTAGTCATGATGATCTAGAAGAAGACTTGAAGACTTGAAGACGAAGACGAAGAAGACTTGAAGACAAAGAACACTTGAAGATGAATATGACGAGATGATCCAGTCGATACAGAGAAGAAGACCAGTGCTGAAAATTGTGTCAAAAAAATACGTTCCTAGTTAAGAGGGAGTGTCAATGTATTTGTAACTTCAGAATGTATTCACCTATGTATCTTATGTCTTGTACCCCGATGTTTATTCTAGGATGTGTCTGTAATGTAATTGAGTCATGTCATGCCCTGATGTTTCGATCGGGAGGATCAATAATGTAAACAAGTCATGTCAAGTCATTATGGGTAACCCTCCTATTGTCTAAGGGTTAAAGTTCTCATAGTTCTCGGCCACTAGGGTTATTAGACTCACCTAGTGAAGTCGGCCCTGGTTGGGTTTAGTCAAGTCGGAAATTAGTATAAATAGAGAGCTAGCCTCTCTATTTAATACACACTCACTCACACTCAATTGTAGCGCATAGTTGAGGAATAAGAAGACATTGGGGCTAGGAAGAAAGAGGTTACTGCTGTTGGGAGATCATCTTACTGTTTTGGTCTTTTCTATTTGGTGTTGATTCTATCTCTAAGGAAGTTGCGGGGTTTTCTCCATTTATGGTTTCCCCGAGGAAAAACACTATGTTCATTGTCTCTTGTTTTTTATTGTTGTGCTTGTTATTCTCTTAGTTAAAAGATCCTAATAATGCTAGCTTAATGTTAAAAATCTAACACCATACACCCCCCATAGTTCACTAGTTCAGGTAGTTGACATGCTTCTGCACAACCGTGATTAGATTCTTCACATTTTGCAAAAGAATCTTCACATGGCAAGAAATTGCATGAAGTAGCAAGCCGATCAACACCGTTCTGAGCGCACCTTTCAAGTCAGTGATATGGTTTTTCTTCATTTGCAGCCTTACAAGCAAACCTCCCTGAAACTCAAATGGCATCAGAAGTTGGCTCCAAAGTTCTATGGGCCATATAAAGTTCTTCGAAAGATTGGGTTTGTTGCTTATAAATTGGAACTTCCTCCTTCTTCTCACATTCACCCAGTCTTTTATGTCTCTTGTCTTAAGAAAGTGATTGGCACCAACATCAAAGCACAAATTGTTTTACCAGAACTGGATACAGAAGGCTCCATCATTTTGGAACCAGCAGCCATCCTCAATAAGTGCACTCGTTAGCTTCTCTTTAGGGCCATCACAGAGGTCTTAATTCAGTGGCACGGCATGCAACCAAAGGATGCTACATGGGAACCGCTCCTTCAGATTCAGCAACAGTTTCCACATCTAAAGCTTTGAGGACAAATCTTTTTCTAAGAGGGAGGGGATGTTAAGAACCCGTGTCAACCCCCCTCTTTATTTTTTTGGTATATTTTGTCGGACGCATATGCTTTGTAAGTCATCCCATTAGTATGATGTATTATCCAACATTCATGGGGAGTAAGTAATAGTTGTTAAGTCATCTAGTTAATAGGTTGCATTATCCCACATTCATGTGGAGTAATAGTTGTTTGGATTAGACTTAGTATATAAGAATGTGTTGAGGCTAATGAAAGCATCAAAGAGTTATTTTGTATTGAGCTTGCTCAAATAAGGTTACCCCCTCGAAGTGGCCCGCGATCAATAAAATATCTTCTGTGCTCCAATATTTTTGTTAAATCCTGCATTCTCATTTTTTATTGCAGGAGCTTCTCCACACCAACATTCGATGCTACACTTGTGATGAAAATGGACACTTTGCAAGACACTGTCTCAAGAACAAGGACTCCTTCAACAAGAAGAAGAGACATCATGCTCACACCATCGAAGACAATGATCCAACAAACAAAATATTTAGAAAAGAAAAGGATGATTTTGATGAAGTGTATGTGCTAATCTCAAAACTCACGAGAACTATCTCACATCGAGTCAATGATTGGGTTATGGATAGTGGGGCATTTAAACATACGACGACATACAAAGAAAAGTTCGTCAATATGTCTGAGTATGAGTCACCTAACAAGGTGAAACTTGGGGGATGATTATTAATACCCCATAAAGGGAAGTTGAGAAGCTTCATATAGGCTAGACTCCGGAAAATATTTAAAGATGAAGGATGTGCTACATGTTCCAGGATTGAAAAAGAATATTATCTCCATCTCTACACTAGATGCAAAGGGAATGAGAGTTGCATTTGTTGATGTCCAAGTTCTAATGTGGCCTAAAGGAAAGATAATCAATGATGAAACAGTGATTGGAGAACAAGACGAAGGCTTGTACAAACTAAAGGGACAACCTGAACAAGCATTGGTTCATGAGTTAATAGAACCAAGTGAACTATGGCACTAGAGGCTTGCACATATGCACTACAGAGCAATACCGATTGCAAGCAAAGTACTCTCGAGAATTCCATAAATCTAGGAAAATCATGAGAGTATTTTCAAATTATGTGCATAAGGAAAGAATGCAAAGAATAAATTTCCCAGCAGTGAAAGTAAGGCTCAAGGAATACTAGAGATAGTACACTCAGATGTATGTGGGCCCATGTCTTCTAGCTCATTAAGAGGGTATGTGTACTATGTTTCCTTTATAGATGATTTTTCACGTAAGACTTGGATATATTTCTTAAAAGGGATAAATGAAGTGTTCAGTAAGTTCAATGAATTCAAATTCTTGGTCGAGAACCATATGAAAAGGAAGATCAAGACTCTGCGGTCAGATAATGGTGGAGAATTCACCTCAAAAGAATTCAAGGAACTCTGCAGAGAGTCTGTTATTAAGAGGGAGTTGAGCACTCCATAGAATCCTTAACAGAACAAAAGAACAAAACTATAATGGTAGCAACGAAAGCAATGTTACATGACCAGGATCTTCCAATCCACCTTTGGGAATAAGCACCAAGGACAACTGTGTATGTACTATTAATTTATGTCACAACAATCTACGAGACAAAGCACAGACTCATAAGAGATTCAAGACAAATTAGACATGAAATGATGCAACGGTACTGCAATAGGAGGTTGCAGCTCTGTATAATCGATAATAGAATGAGTAATACAATACAATGTCATGCAGAATGCATGAATGCCAAGGCAATTCAAATTCTCTAGGAGGTCATTTGAATTGTATGGATGAGTGTAGGTTAATTGAATGTCAGCAACACTCGGCACACTTAGTTAACCACTAAACTAGCAATAATTGACTCACCCTGAGTCCTAACTGAATCAAAGTGCAATAAAAATTTGAGTCTAATTGAAAGTAACTCAGACACATGTCACTGCATCTCAAACAGTAGGCGGTAGCGCATCCATAACTCCAAGTAGCTCCGATGAAGTTAACTGAAGTGGTACTAGTCATCAGAAGTGGTTGGAGGCTCCTAGGTTGACTCCAATTCATAAATATTGGCCAAAAATAGACAAATAATAGATGGATGCGCCTTTACAACTCATCTTAACTGATTGTTAGGTGAAACAACAATCAGTTAACATTAGGTGCACTTATGACACTCAGTTCAACCCAGAATTGCTCCCTATTTGAAGGAGGAAGCCCAGTTAGCCTCCCCAAATGAAGGAGAAGGATTAGTTGGCCTCCTTGACTGAAGGAGGGCGTGGGTGAGATCATGATGATGTCATAGTGTGCTCATCTGATGTTAATTAAATCAATTAGACTTAGGATAGTGGGTAAATAGGCCAAAATTGACCAAATAAAGTGCGTAAGGTGGAAAATGACTCCAACACCCCCCCTTAAGCTATACTCAGAAGGAGTAAAAATAAAATGCATGAAATTCTAGAGCCTTGACAACAAGGCCATAGGTCACCCTGTACAATAATGTAACTCTAACAATGCTAAAGAAATAAATCTAAGTGAGGAAAGAGGGAAAACCTAGTGGGAATAAACCCCCCCTCAAGCTGAACACTAAAGAAGTAACTGATCAACCTAATGAACTCACCCCCAATAGTGAATGGAGGTAAGTGAACTTTTTCTCATAAAATATCTTGGTGAAGATGTCTGCAATGTGCTCATTTGTAGGGCAGTATTGTAGCACAATGGTCCTGTCATGCACTAACTCCCTGATGTAGTGCATGTGTATCTCAACATGTTTGGTCATATTCCTGGTAACTGGATCTGTGGAGATTTTAATAGCGCTTTGATTGTCACAAAATATAACAGTGGACAAAGTACTACCAATCTCAAACTCCGAAAGAATGCCTTGCAACAAAACAGCTTGGATGCAAGCATTCACTGCTCCCCTGTACTCAGCCTCTGCTGAAGACAATGCAATGGCAGCCTGCTTTTTTCTAGACCAGCAAATGGGGCCACCACCAAACATGAATACATATCCGTAAGTAGACTTCCAATCAATAGAATCCTCTACCCAATCTGAATCTATATAACCAACCAACTCTAGCTCCGAATATGCAGCATAGTGAATGTCATAGGTCCTTGTTCCTTGAATGTACTGAATGATCCTCTTGGATTCCTTCCAATGAATATCATTAGTCAGCTGCATGTATCTTGACACAACATTCATGGCATAACAAATATCAGGCCATGAATGAGTCGAGTAAAGAAAACTACCAATCAACTCGATGTAGATAGTGCAATCCATGGGTGGAATGCTTTTTCCTTCTTTAGGCTGATCCATGAGAGGAAAGGGAATGGGGAATTCTTACATTCAACCATTTTAAACTTAACTAATAGGTATGAAATGTATTTATAATAAGTTACCATTATCCCATCAAAGTCTTGGGAGATTTCAAGCCCCGGAAATTACTTCAAGAGCCCCAAATCGCTCATCTCAAATGCATCGTGAAGGGTAGTTTTAATGAAGGTAATGGAAGCAAGTGTGCTTTTTGTAATCAAAAGATCATCAAAATATAAAACAATGATAAGTAAATTTCCATAATACTATTGTAGATACACATTTGGATCTGATATGCATCTTTGGAAGTTTTGTGAAAGCAGAAAGGCATCCATCTTGGCATACCATGATCTTGGGGCCTGTTTCTACCCGTATAAAGACTTATGCAATTTGCAAACCAAAGTAGGATCTAAAATTTATCCCTCGGAATACTTCATGTATATCTCCTCATGAAGGTCTCCATGTAGAAAGGCACTCTTGACATCCATGTGATTCACCTCCCAGTGCTTGGATGCCGTAATGGCCAAAACTAGGCGAATGGAGTCCATCTTTGCCACTGGTGCAAAGGTCCCATGATAGTCCACTCCTTGGACGTGGGAGAACCCTTTTGCAACTATATTTTCCTTATACTTGTATTTTGTGACATCAGCAGCAACCTTTGTCCGAAACGCCCACTTGCATTGAACTAATTTCCTCCCAGGTGGAAGAGAAACTAACTCCCAAGTAGCATTTTTCCTAAGAGAATTAAACTCTTCGTCCATAGTAGATTTCCATATTGGATATTTTCAGTAGGACTTAGGATCTGAACCTATCATTAAATAACATGTTTCAGACAACAAATATTCAGGACAAGAGAGAGCAATACCTTCTCTTTGAAATTCAAACTGGGTTCTTCTTGGATCTGCAGGATTTCCAATGTTTTGCCCGATAGAAGATAGTGTCTTTTTATCCCAAGTTTGAAAGTGATTTGGCATCTCAGAATCTGATTCTGAACCTGATGTGTTCTAATCACTGATATTAGATATCGGATCAGAAAAATCAGAACCTTCATTCCCACTTCCATTACCCAATTGTTCAGCAGAACATGAGGGATTTTCAGTAGAATTTTCTTCAGCTAGTTCTACCTCTTGGAGTGGGTCTTCAAATATGACACTCCTTTTAATGAAAATTTGTTTTGTTATGATATTCAATAGCTTGAATACCTTGTATTCTTCTATATATCCAATAAACATACATTCAATGCTTTGTGGTTGCAAATATTTTCTCTTGTCAAGCGGAATCCGAGCCCATGCAGTGGACCCGAACACCCTGAAATTTGACACATCTGGATTGTGTCCAAAATAGGCTTTGAAAGGGGTCTTCCCTTTCAAAAAGGAGTGAGTAACTCTGTTTTGAATGTATGCTACAACATTCATGGCCTCAACCCACAAATTTGCAGCCAAACTTTTGGCTTCCAACATGCATGTGGTCATCTCCTTGAGACCCTGATTCTTTCTCTCCGCTACACCGTTCTGTTGGAGAGTTTAGAGAACATAATGTTGGATCTTGATCCCACTGTATGAACATATCTGTAGCAGTTTAGAACTGATATATTCCCCTCCATTATCAGATCAAAAATATTTGATTTTTCTCTTAGATGCATTCTCAACCGGTGCTTTCAATTCAATGAATTTCTCTAACACTTCATATATGTTTTTGATGAAAAAAACCCAAGTGTATCTAGAAAAATCATGTATGAATTTGAGTACATACCAGGATCCATTCATGGATGTGGTTGGCATAGGTCCCCTGATATCAGAATGAATCAGCTCCAAGATACCCTTTGCTTGGTTTCCCTTCCCCCAATTAAACTTGTGCTCAGGGTGTTTATCGACAATACAACCCTTGCAAATTATTTTGGTAGCTTTGATGGATGGGAGGCCTTCAACCATGGAATTTTTCTGAAGTTGCTGCAAGTACTTGAAGTTCAAGTGACTGGACCTCTCGTGCAAGAGCCTACTGACCTTATTTCCATGAGTTAGAAGAGCGATGGGCCTTGCATCCGCCACAAAATGGGAGAACTCGTAGGCCTTAGGATGGTGGTTTGCTAAGCCTTTTGCAACAAGCTTCCCAGATGCAATATCAATGATTTCTACATCTTTGGGATGAAAGTTACTCGCTTGGGCACTCGAGTATGAGTCATTTGATAAACACTCAGGAGGTTGGAGGCCAAGGATGGTGCAAATAGAACATCATAAAAGGTTCCATGCTCAAGATTTACTGTACCTCTTCCTTTTGAAATGATGGTAGTATCATCTCCCATGTGGATGGGGATGCTCTTGTTGGTGTCCAGTGAGGAGAAGGAGTCTCTGCTTTCCATCATGTGATTTGAAGCTCCAAAGTCTATGAGGAGAGCATTGGGCTTCGAGGTGCTTGCCATGAGAGCATGACCTCTTTCTTGCTGGTTATCCCGATCTTGGTTATCTATCTTTCGAACACTCTCCGGATGATTGATATTGTTTCTCTCCAAGAGGAGAGTCATCTCATCAAGATTCTTCTTCATGCAGGCATGTTCAGGGTGGAATCCCTTCCCCTAGTAGGAACACTTTACTTTCTCCTTTCCTTGATGTCCTTTGTTCTTGTGTTTCTTCGAGCCATAAGGCTCTTCTTGTTGTTGGTTCTTTTCTTTAGGCTTTGGAGCATCAAATTTAGCCTTTGGATTCTTCTGCTTCCATTTTCCCTTCGAATCTTTTGACCCCGAAGCAAACAAAGCTTGATATTTTGAGGATTTGGGGATCCCCATCTAAAAAATCTTATCATGCTCATTTGTAAGGGTCTTGATGAAGGCATCCAGTGAAGGCATCTTCTAGTTTGGGATTGTTAGCTTCCCAGTGTGGAATGTAGAGACAAAGACCGAATAATAGGGACCAAGTTTTGAGAGGATAGCTATGATGAGCCGATCAACATCCTTCTCAATCTTTCACTGTTTTAGTTGGAGCACTAGATTCTTGAATTTTATGAAAAATTCATTGATGGATTCGAAACTTCCTGGGTTCAGGGAGATCAACTCCTTCTCAAGCTGATAGATCTAAATATCATCTTGTTTATCAAACAAGGTAGCAAGATGATCCCAGATCTCCTTCAGAGTCTTCAATCTCGAGATGTGGACAAGAAGATCCTTGGTGATAGACAAGCACAAGAAACCATAAGCCTCATCTAGATTATTCCAGTATTTTATATTCTCTGCAACATTAGGCTCTAATTATGTGTTCATGGTGACTCGGTAGAGCCCTCTTGAGTGGAGCTGAATCTCCATATCCTCCTTCCATTGGTGGAAATTGAAGGAGGTGAGAGGATCCAGAGAAGAAGCCATTGGATCTACTGTAGCGAATGCAGTGAAGAACCTATTAAAAACCTGCAATAAACACAATAAAGTCACCGTAAGGTCGGACATCCTGCACATTTAAGGTTTTCATCACACCGAGCATAATTGATCAAGTAAGCTTGATCAACAATTCCCAAACTTGGGGTATTAAGTGGTAAACCTTTGGATTCTGGTGCAGTGCTGGAAATTTTGAGCTTTTTGCTCAATTTTGCATGCCAAATCCAGCAAAAATCATGTTTTTATTGAATAATGAGCTTCGTCCTACATGAGCTCTGATACCATATTAATTTCTGTCACAACAATATATGAGACAAATCACATACTCACAAGAGATTCAAGACAAATTAGACATGAAATGATGCAATGATACTGCAATAGGATGTTGCAACTCTGTATAATCAATAATATAATGAGTAATACAATACAATGTCATGCAGAATGCATGAATTCCAAGGCAATTCGAATTCTCTAGGAGGTCATTCGAATTGTATGGATGAGTGTAGCTTAACTAAATGTTATCAACACTCGACACACTTAGTTAACCACTAAACTAGCAATAATTGACTCACACTGAGTCCTAACTGAATTGGAGTGTAACAGAAGGCCAAGTCTAACTGAAAGGACACATTTCACTGCATGTCAAACAGTAGGTGGTAGCGCATCCATAACTCCAAGTAGCTCCGATGAAGTTAAATGAAGTGGTACTAGTCATTAGAAGTGGTTGGAGGTGCCTAGCTTGACTCCAGTTCATAAATATTGGCCAAAATAGACAAATAATAGATGGAGGCGCCTAAACAACGCAACTTAACTGATTTTTAGGTGAAACAACAATCAATTAGCAATTAGGTGCACTTGTGACACTCAATTCAACCCATAATTGCTCCTTGTTTGAAGGAGGAAGCCCAGTTAGCCTCCCTGAATGAAGGAGAAGGCTTAGTTGGCCTCCTTGACTGAAGGAAGGAGTGGGTGAGCTCATGCTGATTTCATACAGTGCTTATCTGATGTTAATTAAATCAATTAAACTTAGGATGGTGGGTAAATAGGCCAAAATTGACCAAATAAAATGTGCAAGGTGGAAAATGACTTGAACTTGTACAGAACCGTACTCCTCATTGAGTACTTGAAAATAAGAATTCTAAAGAGGATTTCGTAGGAGAGAAACCAGAAGTCAACCATCTCAAAATATTTGGCTTCCTAATGTACATACATATCCCAAAGGAGAAGAGGACCAAGTTCGATCCTTTTGGGAGGAAGGGAATATTCATAGGATACAGTAATACATCAAAGGCCTACCAAATATACTTCCCAGGTTTCAAGAATATCGACAATAGTAGAGATGTAACCTTTGATGATGACTCAGCACACTCCAGATCTAGGAGGCTACCTATTGAAGAGGTCGAGGAACCTGAAGGAACGAGAGTCTGAGATACATAAATTGTAGAAGAAATTCTAGAAATCCATGAATATCATGGCATGGAAGAACCACAAGAGCCTGTAGAGACACTTAACGAGAAGGACTCCCACAAGAGGAAACCAACATGGGCACATGAGATAATATAAGATGAAAAAAATTATGGTGCTCCAGATGGGATGCAAAGTGAAAGGATAAGACAAAAACCTTACAACAAATATGTGGCTTTGATGTGTGACATCATTAATAAGGAACCTTCCAATTATGAAGAAGCTACAGAGAAGAAATAATGGAAGGATTCCATGATCGAGGAGTACAAGTCTATCATGAAGAATGATGTCTAGGAGATATTCTGAGACTAGAAAGGAAGTCAGTTGTGACTTCGAAGTGGATCTCCAAGATCAAGCATATTGCAGATGGTAGCATTGAGAAACACAAGAAAATATTCTTGGTACGAGGCTTCTCATAGAGAGAATTTATAGATTGTGAGGATACATGTGCACCCATAGTAAGGTGCACTTCCATTATATCTATACTTGCATTGGTTGCAGTTATGATATGGAAGATACACTAGATGGATGTCAAGACATCAATCGTGAATGGTGTAGTCGAAGGAGAAGTGTACGTATAACAACCACTAGGATTCGAGACACATGACATGCAGAATCATGTGTGCAAATTGAAGAAGGACTTGTATGGATTGAAACAGGCACCGAGGACATGGTATGACATGATGGATAACTTCTCGATGAGCTTAGGATTTACTAAGAGTAAAGCAGATTCCAACCTTTAATTCAATATTGAAGATGAAGGAATAGTGATTCACCTTCTATATTGTGAGAATTGATTCACAGTATGATCTAGGAGCCAAGGAGATTCTCACAACTCGATATTACATACAAATTATGCACAAAACAACAGAAAGAATGAAAATAGAATACACAAATGTAGTCAATATATGATATTATTATGATTGTCCAACATGTAAATATGTCTAGAACATGTTTATATTACATTAGGGAGAAATTGTGAGGCCTTGGAGGCCATTTGGATGCATACAAGTGTCAAACCATGATTTGACTATCAAACCCCCCTGGGTGGACCAATCAGCTTCCTAACCATCACAAACGGTCATGAATGCAAGTGTGAACATTGGTGAAGCATTATGGGTCATAAATGAAGGAATTCTAGAAGTGGGTGAGAACATGGGTGAGTGGGAGTGTCTCTAGGAGGCAATAAATGCTCAAGGAAGGCCAAAAACCACCACAAACATGCACCAATTCCTAAGGTCAAACTTATCCATGAATCTAGGGATGGGGGAGCGCACCAATATTGAATTGTCATTAATGAGGGAACGTAGGTTGTCAAAATGATCAACCTAGAGCACCTCAAGTGTCAGAATGATCAAAGTGAAGGGCCTCAACTATTAGTAAGTGATCAATTTAGCCTAAGTTTGGACCATAGAATATAACATGAAGGCTAATGAAATGTGTCCTAGGTATATCATCATGGTACTAAGGTAGATTATTGCTATAACACCCTCCATTAATCCTAAATTAATATAAATTATACCAAAAATTATTGAGGCCTTGGAAACTAAGGCTGAAGTCACCTCATACAACATAAATTTTATTTGTCCATAGAAATCAAGGTAAGGAGGAAAACCACATGGGAGCAAAACCTCCCCTAAAAAATGAACCTGGAGTAAAATAAGAAATTGAATATCAACCATCATCATGTGTCACCCACTCCAAGAATGGATCTCGGATAGGTGAATTCCTTCTCTGTGAAGATCTTGGTGAAAATGTCATCAGTTTGCTCTGCAGATGGGCAATACTACAAGGCTATCACTTGATCATGCACCAAGCTCCGGATGCAGTGCATGTGTATCTCAATGTGTTTGGTCCTCTATCTCTGCACTGGATTAGTGGGAACATTTATTTCACTTTTATTTTCACAACAAATTAATGTGGGTGAATCAAATGCAATTCCAAGTTCCTGAAGAATACCTTACAACCACACACATTCTGTAGTTGCGTTCACTGCTCTTATGTACTCAACCTCAGCTAAAGAGAGGGATGTAGTGTAATGTTTCTTTATTTACCAGAATATAGGACCATGTGAAATCTTGAATACATAACCTGGAGTGTAATTTATATCAATGGTATTTCCAACCCAATCGAAATTAGTAAACCCAACTAGTTCTAGTGGAGAACTGGCAACAGTGTACCCTGAAGTGTCTGGTTCCTTACACATAGTGTAGGATCTTGTTAGCATCCTTCCAATGGATCTCATGAGGATGTTGCATATATATATCAACAACACCTACAACATATTCCAAATCAGGTTGGGAGTGTGTAAGATACAATAGACTCCCAACTAGTTGTCTGTACAATGAGTTGTCCATCAATGGAGATGCACCAAATTCACCTAGTTTTATTCCTGAAATGAATGGGATCTTAGCTGCCTTACATTTATCCATTTTGAAATTCATTAACAGTTCTACAACAAACTTTGGTTGGATGACCTTGATCCCTGCTTCATATTTCTCAATCTCTAATCCAAGAAATTGCAAACAATTAAAGGTGAGTGATGGAGAATTCACTGTGCAAAGAAGAATTAATTGATCCAATTTATTTAGTGAAGCTACCTGTAATCAAAATATCATCAACATATAGTACTATGACATGCAATAAGTCACCAACATGCTGCAAATACACATTAGGATCATATTTACATCTTTGAAATCCAAGCGAGAGCACAAAATTGTCCATCTTGGCATACCAAGCTCTGGGGGCTTGCTTGAGGCCATAAAGAGAATTATTTAACATACATACAAGTGAATGATCCTCAATAAAACCTTCAAGTTGTTGCATATAGATATCATCTTGAAGGTCACCATGAATAAATGCACTCTTCACATCCATGTGGTTAACCTCCCAATGCTTAGATGCAACAATGACTAAAACTAACCTGATAGAGTCCATCTTTGCAACCGGTGAAAATGTATTTGTATAGTCCACTCCTTGGAATTGAGAGAAGCCTTTGGAAACCAACCTGGTCGTATATTTGATATTTGAACCTTTAGCAGCCACGTTGGTCTTATAGACCCAATTGCATTGCACTAGTTTCCTCTTGGAGGGCAAGGGAACCAATTCCCAAGTCTCATTGTCTTGTAATGAGTTGAACTCTTCTTGCATGGTTGTTTTCCATATTGGGTCAAGTGATGCTTCCTAACATTTTTTAGGATAATATCCAACCATCATGAATCATATCTCAACAGGATTCAATTCACAAGCAGAGAAAGCATTGTGAAATTGAGATCTAGTCTTCCTAGAATCATGAAGATCACTAGCAACATCCTAAGCTGCTTCAATAGTTTTATCAACCCACTTTGACCGACTTGGTGAGTCATGATCTGAATGCATGTCATCATCATGATCAGAAATATTAGAATCATAAAAATTAGAAAAGGATTCATCATGGAGTGTAGGATGTGAGTGTTTCCCATGAGCTAGTTTGACCTCTTGCATGACATCCTCTTCGAACCGTACACTCCTTTCTGTGAATGTCTTCTGAGGCGAGGGATAAAAGAGCTTGTAGCCCTTTTAATCTCCAGCATATACAACCATAATAGACACCTTTCTTTGAGGTTGCAAGGCCTTTCTCTTCTATGTAGGAATCCTAGCCCAAGCCTTTGAGCCAAAGACAATGAAATGAGAAACACTTGGCTTGTGACCACTCCAAGTCTCATACAGTGTTTTTCCATCCAAAGATTTATGAGGAGATATATTTTGGATGTATGCAGAACAGTTAATGGATTTAGCCCATAGATTAGGATTAAAATCATTTTCTTCAAACATACAGGTTTCCATCTCCTTGAGAGCCCTATTCTTGCGCTCTGCAACACCATTCTGTTGTGGTGTGTAGGGCACCGAATGCTACATTTGGATGCCACATTATTCACAAAGATGCTACAAACTCTTATTCACATACTCCTTGCCATTGTTAGTCCTAAGGACCTTGATCTTTCTTCCACATGCATTCTCAACTAGGGCTTTCCAAACTTTGAGAGTCTCAAATACTTTAGATTTTCGATTGAGGAAATATACCGAGCAATACCTTGAGAAGTCATATATGAAAGTCAAAACATACCTTAATCCCCCATAAGAGGGAGTGGGAAGAGGCCATATGAGGTATGAATGAACCAAATCAAGTACTTGGGAAGCTCTCCTTGCCTTCCATCTCTCATAGTTGTGCTTTGCATGCTTTCCCACTACACATCCTTTGCATGTGCCATTTGAGAACTTGATAGAAGGAATCCCTTCCACCATGACTTCTTTGCTCAATGCCTGGAGGTGCCTATAGTTCAGATGACCATATCTCTCATGCCACAAATTTCTTATCTCATTGGCATGTGACAGGAGCACATTCCCTTGAAAGTACGGAAGGAAGTGAGAGAATTTGTACATTCTTGCATTATGATCAACAAAACCCCATGCCACAACCTTTCTTGTAGATATTTTTGCTATCTCCACCGCATCTAGAGTAAATGCTACTCTCTTGTCTTCACCAGTGTGTGTCATTTGATACACTGAGAGTAGGTTCTCTACTAGATCAGGCACAAACAACACATTGTTGAAGTATCCATCTTCAAGATCAATCCTGCCAATCCCTTTGGCTTGTATATTCTTGAATCATCACCCATAAGAATGGATGGATCACTGTAAGGATATAAGGCTGAGAAGGAATCTTGCATGGAAGCCATATTCCTGGAAGCTCCTGAATCTATCATGAAGAAAAAGAACTTGAAGAACCAAAAACCAAAGAATGGGACCTCTCCTTATTGTCTAAGATTGAACCACCATCCTTCTTCCTTATGCCCTTAGGCAGTGGGATGTTGTTCTTGTCAAGCAGTTACACCATCATGTCTATGGTATTCTTCATACATGCACTCTCTGGATGCTAACCCTTATGACAGTAGGTGGATTTGGTCTTCGCTTTCTTCTTCTTGTCCTTGTCCTTGAAAGGATTCGAACCCCCATCTAAAGATTTGGGTTTCTCCTGCTTCTTCTCTTGCTGCTTTGAATCTTTGGCTTTCTTATTTCCTTTGGATAGATTCGAAACTCTTGCAGCAAGGGATTGATCCTTACTGAATTTGATAGTACCCATTTGCACTAGCTTGTCTTTCTCTTGAGTTAGTGACTCCATGAAGTCAACCAGTGAAGGCATTCACTAGTTTTGATTTGCAAGCATGCTAGAGTGGAATGTTGATACAAACACTGAGTACTTTGGCCCTAGATTCAAAAATATGGACACTATGACTTGCTCCTATTTCTTCTATATGCCACATTGTTTCAGATGAAGCACTTACGATTTGAACTTGGTGAAGAAGTCTTGGATTGTCTCAAAGTGAGATGGACTTAGTGAGATTAGATCATTTTCAAGCTGGTGACCTCTGATCTCATCAACATTCCCAAACAATGCCTCAACCTTGAGCCATAATTAGTTGGGATTTGTCAGACTATATACATGTAAGATTAAGTCTCTATAAATGCTGAGACAAAGCATTCGAAATGCTTCATCAATCCTATTGAAGTACTTCGATTTCTCCACAACAGAGTTGGGTTCGAATTCAGTCCTCATGGTGACTCTGTATAGGCCTTTCGACCTCATGTTGATCACCATTTTGGCCTTCCATTTGAAATATTTGAATGTGGTCAACAATACATGAGTATTCTCCATTTCTATTTGCGCACTAGGTGACAAACTATTGATTGTATGTGCAATGCAAACACTCAAATCTCTCTAGAGAATCCCTTAAACAACAGCTCAAACACTTTGTATTTGATTTGCAGATACAAAGAGCTCTAATACTATGTGAGAATTTATTCACAATAGGATCTAGGATCTAAGGAGATTCTAACAATTCAATATTACACAAAAATTATGCACAAAACAACAGAAAGCGTGAAAATAACATACACAAATGTAGTCAATAACTGATATTATTATGACTCTCCAACATCTAAATATGTCCGGAACATGTTTATATTACATTAGGGATAAATAATGATGACTTGGAGGCCATTTGGATGTGTACAAGTGTCAAACCATGATTTGACCCTCAAACCCCCCTAGGTGGACCAATCGTCTTCTTAACCATCCCAAACGGTCATGAATGCAAGTGTCAATAGGGGTGAGGCATTATAGGTCATAAATGAAGGCATTCTAGGTGTGGGTGATAACATGGGTGAGTGAGAGTGTCTCTAGGAGGAAATAAATGCTCAAGGAAGGCCAAAAACTACCACAAACATGCACTAGCGCCTAAGGTCAAACATATCCCTGAATCTAGGGATGGGGGAGCACACCAAGACTAACTTGTCATCAATGAGGGAATATTGGGTGTTAGAATGATCAAACTGGAGTGCCTCAACTATTAGAATGATCAAAGTGGAATGCCTCAACTATCAGTAAATTATCAATTTAGCATAAGTTTGTACCATAGAATATAACATGAAGGCTAATGAAATGTGTCCTAGGTCTATGATCATGGTACTAAGGTGGATTATTGCTCTAATATATATGTTGATGACATGTGTTCCTAACAAGAGAGGAAAGACTCATTGAATATGAAAAGAGGATACTTGCTACTGAGTTCGAGATGAAATACCTAGGGATGATGCACAACTTCTTAGGCATGGAGGTGTGGTAGAGTGCATATGGGATTTTCCTTGGTTAAGGAAAGTATGCAGTGGATATTCTGAAGATATTTGGAATGTTGGATAGAAAATCGATAGCCACACCTATGGCATCGAGCTTGAAGCTTACGTGTGATGCGTCATTAGGTTCGGTTGATGCCACAATGTATCATCAGATGATTGGTTCATTGATGTACCTCATGAATACAAGAATAGACATATGCTTTGCTATGAACAAATTGAGCTAGTTCCTAACGGATTCGAGATATGTTCACTTGGTTGCTGTAAAGTGTGTATTGAGGTACCTAAAGGGTACAATGGATTATGGGCTCAAGTATGATGTGAATCAAAAGATTAACTTGCACGGTTATGTTGATTCCGACTGGGAAGGTAGTGCCACTGATAGGAAGAACACTTCAAGTTGTTGCTTCAATTTGGGATATGGCATGATCTCCTGGTTTAGAAGGAAGCAATCTTGCATGGCGCTAAGTACACCCAAGGTAGAGTATGTTGCTGCTTGCTCAACTAGCTGTGAGGCCGTATGAATATGAAAGCTACTGTATGATTTATTTGATCTCCTGTTAGAAGCGACTTCTTTCTTCCGTGACAATTAGAGTTGTGTGAAGCTATAGGATAACCTGGTGTTCCATGATAAGTTGAAGCACATAGAGATTAAGTTCCACTATATTAGGGATATGGTGTAGAGAGGAGTAGTGAAGCTGCAGTACATGGAAACAGACGAGCAGATAGTCGATGTATTGACCAAGCATCTAGCCAGAGTGAAGTTAGAGTACTTTAGATAAATACTTCATGTGATCCAAAATGAGACCCCTCAAAAGTGGGAGTGACTAGTCTAGCATAGTTGGAGCTACAGGTTTCCTTGGTGACGTAATAAGTATTCGTGTGCTCCTATGCTAGAGATGATGAGAGACCAGAATACCCATATGCATGAGATCTCACTTGGGAAATAAGACAGGTTGTCCGAATGAAAAATATTTTGGTGTAGGACGCAAGTTGCTCGAACGTAATAAGTCTTGTAGGTTGTCTGCAGGTTGCTCGAACATGATAAGTCTTGTATGTTGTCCTCGGATGTAATCATTCATGGCAAAGTTTACAAGTTATCCTTGGACGTAATCAATTCTGGTACAAGTTATTCGAAGTGTAAAATATCCTGGTGTAGGAAGCAGGTTGTTCGGATGTAATGTGTCCTATGGGGTTTCCAGAGTGTAAAAAGGGTCCTAGCATGGTACAGAGGTTGCTCAGATGTAATAATTCCTGGAAGGTTGTTTGAATAGAAAATATCATGGATGTGGGTTTTTCGAATGTAATAAGTTCTTGAGGTTTGACCTGGAATGTAAAATTATTGGTGTGGTACATAGGTTGTTCGGTCGTAATCAGTCCTTGTATGTGTGTATTCCCATGTTGGAGATGATGAGGTCATAAGGTACTTGGTGTGCACTTGGGCAGTTCTCACATAGTGGTAGATGTAGGTTGACTTGGTGATGTGAAAGATCTTGGCATGCTCCTATGTTGGTAGAACGCAGGTTGGCCAAAGATAGATGTAATGCACTTGGTGTTCTCATAGGATATTCTCGCATAGTGGAAGCTGCAGGTTGTATTGGTGACATGAAATATCATGGAATCTCCTATGTTGGTAGAACGCAGGTGGTATGCATTTGGGCTCTGCTTTGTGTGCTCTGTGTGTTTTGTTTTGTTTTGTGCATGACAAAGAGATGATATGTATACGATGATATGATGGTAGGAGATGTAGGTTATATCAGTGGCAATGTAAAGAATGGTCTTAGGTTGTACCTACACGATGGCTTGCTTGTGGATATGATGAATACATATATGAGGACTAGGCCTACACCCATCATGAAAAAGGGTTAGCTTTGTAGAAACTTCCGATGACAGATAGTATTATTTGATGATTGACAATATGAGAAATATGACAACAACTATTATGATGACTAGATCAGATGTGTTGATGAATGTGGTGAGAGAGAATGCCTTCCTAGTTAAGAGGGAGTGTTGATGTATTTGTAACTTTAGATTATATTATGATATATATTATCATTATATGTTGTTGTACCCCCATTGGAGATGTGTTTTCCTCCTTTCAAAATGTCATTATTGTGTATGGACCTTGAGGTACAACCTCCTTTTGTTGTTGCAACTGCTTCCCCAAATTTTTATATTTTAGGGCCCCTCCTTATATTTTTGTTCTTTGGAAGCATACTTAAACGAGTTTTTAATTCAGGGAAGGCAATGTTGAACACTTATTTTTTTCGAGAAGTTTGAGTAAAAGAAGTTTTGGCTAAGTAAAAACTTAGTTTTTTCCTCCGGCATATCGGAGCAACTTGGCCAGTTTCTTCAACGTGTCGGAGTAACTCGGCCAGTCGCTCTGGAACGGTCGGCTTGATAAAAGAAACCTTTCACACCCTTCGTTTTGACATAACTCAAAGAAACTTGCTGACACTGTTGGGAGTGACTCACGAGTCACTGCCGAAACAATCGAAAAAGTTCGGTGAATGTTGCCGATATTAAAAGGTTTCCAAGTTTTGGGGGCTACTTGGAATTTTCGCCAATACAGTCACATCCAAAGTGGAATGGGGGATAGAATGAATGTCGACAAATCCAATCAAAGGAATTCGGCGAGTTGTCGCCGACACAATTGGAGGAGACTTAATATTTTTCGCTGAAACAGTCGCAAGAAATCACGAAGCGTTCCAGATATTATCGGAGGGTTTCCAAGAGTATCGCTGACATTGTCGGTGTTACTTTTCTTTTCACGGCGATCGACAGAGTTTTGTGCCAAACAACATTACGA
>LPNX011017487.1:0-128725 GCA_001517045.1 Pseudotsuga menziesii | reverse complement strand
TATATATATATATATATATATATATATATATATATATATATATGGGTGAGTTTGTTAGAATAATCAACCCATAGTTACCTACCTTAGACATTAATTTAATCATTTTTGTCTTATTACCTAGTTTCATAGATTTCACTCTATGCTAGTTGCCTTCTACATGTCCTAGAAGTCAATACATGCTAAACTGAGTCATGGAGCACTTGGGAAACATCCTGGAAACCCATTTTACCATGTCTACTTTATTCTATATTCTCCAAAGTGCATATCTACTTTTTCTGTAACGCTGCCTTGTTTTATTTCTTATTTAAGGCAAAGGAAAAGCTAGACTAGTTGTAACTGCCTTGTTTTTTTCCCACATCATCCTCCCTCATTTTCTCCAAATAAAAGCATGTATGAGTTGTCTTTCCATCCCTCTTTATCTTTCCCACTTGAATTATCCAATTCGTGAGCATCTACCTAGATTTGGAAACTACTTTATGCACATATGGGGGATTTGACTAGTTTTGGTAAGCCTGTTTTTTTAATATTTCAAATGGAATATTTATGCATTCTAATGTCTCATGTAATTATATATTACAACATCCTATTACTTCACAAGGTTTTCTATTGTACACTTACTAAATACAGATTAGTGTTATGCTCCAATTTCAGTCTCCTTTGGTGTGAATTTTGCATGTTTGATTAACAATTTTGTGAGTGTAATTTTTCTATCTCTTGGGTTCAGTTTCCACATGGTATCAAAGCCTTTGTAGATCAATTTCTCTCCTTCCATATTTCTATTGCAAGTTTGACATCTTGGATAGGAGCATATTCTGCTGACTAAAGGGCACAGTTTCTGAGTTATGGACCAATATGAGAAGATCGTCTTGACTCCATTCAATTTCTTTGAGTGGAAAGTTGAGATGGATATATTGTTGAGAGTGAAAAGTATCTACAGGATGAATATGGAAACTGAGGAAGATCCCAATGTAGCTACAGAGATAATCAAATGGAACAACAAGAAGGATGAGGCTTATGGTCTTTTGTGTCTGAGCATTTCAAGAGACCTCCTCTTCCATCTTGATGGATTGACATCACCTAATGAAGTGTGGGAGAAGCTTGTAGATATTTTTGGAAAGATAGATGATATGAGAGGACATCAAATCGAGAATGAGCTGATCTCCTTGAGTCCCAGTAGCTTCGAATCATTGCAACTCTACTTTTCCAAGTTTAAGGCCCTTGTTTTGCAGTTGAAACAGTGTGGGATAGAAAAGAAGGAAGAGAAACTAGTTTTGGCCATACTCTCTAAGCTTGGCCCTGACTATTCAGTGTTTGTTTCGACCTTCCATGCCACAAAGTTGAAAGCTCAAGCCTGGAAGATGCCTAAGCTTGCAGAGTTCATTGAATCCCTCACACAAGAACAAGATAAGTTGGTGATGATGGGCACCATCAAACCTTCCAAATACCAATCTTTGGTTGCTGGAGATTCAAGGGTGGATTCAAAAGGCAAGAAAAAAAATAAAAATCCACCTAAGAAAAAGAGAGACAAGTCTAAGTCTCAAGAGGAACCCCAAGGTTCTGAGAAGAATTCCCAGAAGAAGAAGAACAAAGGAGAAATGAGCAAGTGCGCATACTGCAATAAGGGCTATCATCCTGAGAGATCTTGTATGAAGAAGAAAATTGACATGTTGACCCAACTCCTGGAGAATAATAATATCTCCCTTCCTGATTGCTCAAAGAAGAGGGACGAAGGATCAAATTCAGAGGATAGAGAGAGAGTACATGCCTTGGTTCCTGGCACATCAAGCTCACCTAGCTTCATCATAGACTTTGGAGCTTCTAGACATATGGTTTTGAAAAAAGAGGCATTCTCCTCTCTTGACATGTTGAAAGGTCCACCAATAGTTTTGGGAGATGACTCTCTCACTAACAGTTTGGGGAAGGGAACGATTGGTCCTGACCATGGTAAGTTCAATAATGTGTTGTATGTTCCAAGTCTTGCCTCTAAACTCTTGTCAGTGTATCAGATGACTCACACTGAGTATCCAAAGAAGGTTATATTCTCCCTTGATGATGTTGAAAGCACTGAGATTTCAAATGGTAAAGTCATAGCAAAAGATGTTGTTGGTGACATTTCGAAGGTATACATGTTTTCCCATTTTCTACCCTACTCAAACCCCTCTGCTCTTCTGATTCATAAAGAGGCAAGCAAGCTTTGGCATGAAATATTTGGCCATCTTAATTACAAGTATCTTTCTAATTTGAGTGAAAAATATATGGTCATAGGGTTACCAAATATCAAGTTTTCTAAGGGAGTCTGTCAAGGTTTTATCCTAGGAAAACACCCAGAGCACAAATATCAGAGAGATAGTCATGAGAGAACCTCTGTACCTCTTGAGTTGATCCATAGTGACATTGCTGGTACATTTCCTCATATGTCCATGATTCAATCCAAATATGCACTCACTTTTATAGATTACTTTTCCAGGTATTGTTGGGTTCACTTCCTAAAGCATAAGTCTGAAGTTTTTGACCTCTTCAAAGTCTTTAAAGCCTTGGTTGAAAACTAGTCTGGGAGGAAACTCAAGATCCTCATATTTGACAATGGTGGTGAGTATGTCAATTATGAGTTCATTAAGTATTGTAAATATGCAGGTATTCAAATGCAGCATTCGATCCCTTACACACCACAACAAAATGGTGTTGCTGAGAGAAAGAACAGGACACTGAAGGAGATGGAAACCTGCATGATGGAGGATAAGACTTTTCCACCAAAGTTTTGGGCCGAGGCTATAAACTGTGCATCCTACATCCATAATAAGGTGCATCATAAGCAACTTGATGGTATGACTCCTTTCGAAGCTTGGAGTGGGCACAAGCTAGATGTGACCTATTTCAGGATTTTTGGCTCAAAGGCTTGGGCTAGAATTCCAACATAAAAGAGGAAGGATTTGCAACCCCAAATCCAAGAGTGCCTATTTGTTGGGTATTCTGAAGATTCAAAAGGGTACAAGCTGATCAACTTGAACACTAACAAAGATTTCATTGAAAGAAGTGTTCAGTTCCAAGAAGAGCCTTTAGTACCAGTTGAAGTCGAAAAGTCTTCTTCATCACCAGATCCATTGATTGTAAGTGAAGAGACTAATGAGTTTGCTGATTCTGATATGTCTGATAATGATGATTTGATTGCAGATCCTAACAGTCATACAAGACCAAAATGGGAAGCAAATACCATTCATGCAGCAGGGGAACTAGCTGGAAATCCTAATGACACTAGGAGGACTAGATCTCAATTTGAGAGTGCCCTTTGTGTCAAAGATCCTCTATTTGCTGAGAAGTGCTATCTGGTGGTTGAATTAGATCCACAGACATATGAAGGTGCAGCACATGATCCAAGATGGAAAACAACCATGAAAGAAGAATTCAGCTCACTCCAGAAGAACAACACTTGGAAACTGGTTGATCTTCCCCCAGGGAGGAAGCTAGTTGAATGTAAGTGGGTTTTCAAGACTAAGTTTGCTGCTGATGGTTCACCTTTGAAATATAAGGCAATATTGGTATCCAAGGGCTACTCACAATTACATGGTATTGACTACAATGAAACCTTTGCACTAGTGGCAAAGATGGACTCAATAAGGCTAGCTTTAGCCATTGCAGCTTCGAAGCAATGGGAGGTACATCACATGGATGTGAAGTATGGTTTCCTAAATGGAGATATCAATGAGGATATTTACATGCAGCAACCTAAAGGGTTTGTTTCTAATCCATATTTAGTGTGCAGGTTAAAGAAATCATTGTATGGGCTCAAGCAAGCTCCCAGGGCTTGGTATGCCAAGATTGATGGCTTTTTGCTATCACTGAGTTTTGTTCGATGCAAGTCTGATACCAATGTCTATTTAAATATGATTCATGGTTATTTTATGATTATTGTCTTGTATGTGGATGAAATTCTGATTACATGAAGTTTAAAGAAAGAGATTGCCTCTTTGAAGGATACAATGAACCATGCATTTTCTATGACAGATTTGGGATTGTTGAGCCAATTCTTGGGTCTCGAAATTTCTCAATCCCAACATGGAATAAAAGTACATCAGTACAAGTATGCCTTAGATTTGTTGAACAAGTTCAATATGAAATATTTCAATCCAAGCAAGACTCCCTTCCTTTCAGGAGTTAAGCTTGAAGAAGCAGTGTCTTCTCCTATGGTAAATAATACACTGTATAGGCAGTTGATTGGGTGTTTTCTTTATCTTACACACACTCAAACTGATCTATCTTATGCCGTTAGTGTGGCTTTGAGATACATGGATCAACCTCATGAGATCCACTGGAGAGCAGCCAAAAGGATCCTAAACTTTGTTCAAGGAACAAGAACTCATGGAATCTTCTACAAAGAAAAATCTGATCTTGATTTCATTCGGTTTACTGACAGTGATTGGGCAAGTGACAACATAGATTGAAAGTCTACATCAGGATATGTGTTCATGCTTATAGAATGACCAATCAGCTGGTCAATCAAGAAGAAGAGTGCCATAGCACTCTCATCTACAGAAGCAGAGTATAGAGGAGTTGTAAATGCAGCAACTCAATGTTTGTGGTTGCAGGGAATACTTGGAGAATGTGGCTTCGAATTAGAGTTTTTAAATATTATCTATTGTGATAATCAGAGCACAATTCGAATCTGCAATGATTTAGTTTAGAGACAGAGAACCAAGAACATTCAGATCCATATGCACTACATCAGACAACTTGTGCATGATGGTACCATTCATCTACTCTTCTGTGCATCTTCAGGACAAGTAGCAGACATCTTCACCAAAGTTTTTTGTGAGAAGACATTCAACAATCTCAAATTACTACTGGGGATTTCTGATCATGCTGTGAAGCATGATTGATGACAATATTTCCAAATTTTGTTTTTCCTGTCCATGTTTAAGGCAGGATTTTCCCACTAGGTTTTTGGCTCTTTCCTTGGTTGTATGGACAAGCAGTATGTAAAGGGTGACTAAGCCTTGTTGCTAGGCCCTATAGTTTTCTGATATTTAATCATAAATTCAATATTAAGGGGGGGTTTTAGAATAATCAACCCATAGTTACCTACCTTAGACATTAATTTAATCATTTTTGTCTTATTACCTAGTTTCCTAGATTCCACTCTATGCTAGTTGCCTTCTACATGTCCTAGAAGTCAACACATGCTAAAACTGAGTCATGGAGCACTTGGGAAACATCCTGGAAACCCATTTTATCATATCAAATTTATTCTAGATTCTCCAAAGCGCATATCTTCTTTTTCTGTAAAGCTACCTTGTTTTATTTCTGATTTAAGGCAAAGGAAAAGCTAGATTAGTTGTAACTGCCTTGTTTTTTTCCCACATCATATTCCCTCATTTTCTCCAAATAAAAGCATGTATGAGTTGTATTTCCATCCCTCTTTAGCTTTCCCACTTGACTTATCCAATTCATGAGCATCTACCTATATTT
The DNA here is from genome assembly GCA_001517045.1 of Pseudotsuga menziesii. Lineage (NCBI taxonomy): Eukaryota > Viridiplantae > Streptophyta > Pinopsida > Pinales > Pinaceae > Pseudotsuga > Pseudotsuga menziesii. The sequence goes on along the minus strand of LPNX011017487.1, from coordinate 123,262 downwards.
GGAAACTGCTTTATGCACCTATGGGGGATTTAACTAGTTTTGGTAAGCCTGTTTTTTTACTATTTCGAAAGGAATCTTTATGCATTTGAATCTCTCATGTAATTATATGTTACAAAAGCCTATGACTTCACAAGGTTGGATATTGTACACTTACTCAATACATATTAGTGTTATGCTCCAATTTCAGTCTCCTTTGGTGTGAAGTTTGCATGTTTGATTAGCAATTTTGTGAGTGTAATTGTTTTATCTCTTAGGTTCAATTTCCACAGAGTTTAGTTTTGTTTTAACACTTGAAACATTTTTCAACCCAACATCCAATAGCGAAAATATAGTTGGATCTATTACATTCACCTTAGCCCGTGACAATTCAACACTTAACAGGTAGGCACCTCACCTTTTTCACTCTTGTGGTTTTCTAAATATTGAAACTTTATATGAGGTGGAAAACTTGGGTAAAAAATATTTTAGCTGTGTCCATTTTGAGTTAGGGTATTTCTCTCTCTGTTCCACAGCCTTCGTATCTATGTTCATAAAACCGTTACCATGGCCTAGGTTAAAGTTGTTTTCGATTTGCACGGGATAAAAACTGCTACAGTTGATTTTTAAAGTTGAGCTTGGCCTCACGACTAATTTTGCGCCATAGCCAGTAGAACACAAAATTATTTAGGGAGTAGGTTTTGTCTTGACTGGTTGGCATTTTAGTCCATCCTTCATATGGTTTTGCTACTCTTTTGAGTTTCTTAGGAAGGACTCATATCCGAGCCACTTTTTGTGAGCTTTTTAGACCCCTTAGACTCAATAGAGGGTAGAGATTACCGTGAATGGATTGAACCAAATGATCCATGGCTTGTGCAAGTTCCTATCCATACACAATAGAGGATAATTGTGCAGTAATGGATACGCATTGACGAATTCGACGCTATACCCTATAACACTTCATAACCTTGGATCGATACTATCTTGATCGGTGCATGCAATACTCACAATGCACCTGAAGACCATCACCATTACATATGAAATTTTGCCTGATTTTACTTGATAAAAAACTAGAGCATTACAATATTTCGAAGATTCGAGGATTCACCTTCCAAGATTTTGAGACGAGGCATTGCAACGATGCAATAAATTCAACTACATTTTCTTTATCCACCTTGACTTTTAAATGAAGTAGCAGGTGGAAGCCTCTTTTCCTCGAAAAGTTTGAAGTTAATAAGAAAAGGGTTTGGGAATCGAAAAAACTTCTATTCTAGGCTTCTTAACAGTGTTTCAGAGTTCAAATTGATCGTTACTACTCTTTTGATCAATGGTTTACTCTCCACCTTCATCAACCTCTATAAGAATCAACAAACATTAATAAAATTGCAAGTGAAAATGTTTAGTAGAATAGACAATCGAGTGCTTACTTAAAACTTTGTTTTGGAAAATTATTGTTGTTTTAAAATGAAGGAGAATTGGAGGGGCAGCCTCTAGACTTTTGATGTAGGATGGCAACAGGTTTATAGCTTACACAACAACATATGCATATGTGATGATAGGTTTTCGTTTGAACTTTGTAATTGCGTGCCCTTTCATTACGCCACGAGTTCATTAAATGATCAATCGACTTCGAATGGAACATTTCTCTCCATCCTACACAAATGCATTTTGAATGGCTAGCAATGATATGTAGCTATGGTTTTCTCCCATTTCTAACACTAGATAAATATTGCATGCTTCTATTTTGAGGGCCAATGTAGGTTTTTTCTGAGATTGATTATACATGTATTAGTCTTTTCTTTTCAATATAGGATACCTTAGTACAATGATGCATTTGCTTATTCAAAACAATTGCGGTATTACTAAATCACTTCTAATTTTGCTCATGCCCGTATATCATAGGTTTTATTTTAACCAAGTAGGATTACATTATTGAGAACATATTTTAAAATAACAAATTCACACAATGCCTAGGAAAGGTAGTAAGAAGAAGGTGAAGGCAAGTGAACCAGATTCAAATGTGGAAATCATCTCCACGACAGAAACTAAATTAAAAGATACAAAGGATATCACAAGAGTTTTTCCCGAATTTAAATGGGGAGAGCTCTATCAGATGATCAGAGATCAGAACATCCCAGACGCTGGTCTCGAAGAGATGATTATATACCAGAATATAAGAAAACCAGGCATCACTAAAGCAGCTACTCGCCCGGAGCTATTTCCTTGCTCAAAGGTTATCGGGTGGATTCTGCCGCAAACAAATCCCACCTGGAGGATTATCTCTAATGTTAAAGGGGAAGCTTTTGCTTCATTTACTCCAAATTACATAACATTGGCCTACAAGCTACCTCCTAGACAGGTTATGATGACCAATGATTGGGTCAAAGGGATAAACATTGATCCCTTGGAGTATGCGAAGAGGATGGTAGTACCAGGGAAGCAGTTGCACCAAAAGGCAAGCAGGGAGTATGAGTCCCAAGGCCTACAAACCGCACTCAGAATCATAGTCCTGATGCTGAACATAATTTTTGGTCAAGCAGATGGAACCATGTATAAATTGAATTGGGTTCCTTTAATATATTATACATCCTTTGAAGGCACTATTTTTAACTAAGAGGACATCATATCAGACATCCTGTCATCCTGTGTAGCAGCCGCATAGGGAGGTATAACCCAGAAAAGGTATAATTTTTATATGTCATCTTACGTTATTGACTGCATTTTTTGCAGGCACCCGTTTGCTAAGATTTGGTGCATTTGGACCCAGACTAAGTATCCTGTTTATGTTGCTTATCACATTCTCTGTGCCCATAAGTACGCAGGATTTTACAAACTCATTGGTGAAGAATTTCTTATGCCTCTTTATGAGATAATTTTCCTTAAAGAACCAAACTGCATATCTGACAAGTCCATGGAGGTTATCAACGACTATGGAGACTACTATTTCTCGCAGGAAGGAACGTACCTTAGAATGTATGTGTGTTCCATAGCTCCATTCCTACTGCTAAAGTACACCATGGACTATGTAGTCCACAAAGAGGCAGTGTGGAAAGTGTTCTTAAATGGAGTCGACAATTTCCTGTATGATATGAAAAAGGAAACCTTTCCCCCACTGCCTTTCTGCATCAAAGGATACAAATTCTCCAAGGTAAAATGTGTCGTTGATTTCGTGAAAGAGCTGGAGAGTTTTCATTTTGGGGAGAAAACTTTTTAGAAAAATGATAGCAGAGGAAAGGTCGCAGAACATTACGCAGCCGTAAAAATACATTATGAATACTCAAATTTCTTCAACAAGGATGGTATCAAGAAGGGATAACAATATGATTGATTGAGTTAGGCAAGTGCTTTAAAAATAAGAGTGGTGCAGGCTGAAGCAAAGACAACAACACTACTATGGAAATGAAGCTACAAAAATAGAAAGAGGATGCTTTGAGGTTGCAGGAGGCAGAGGATGAGAAAAAGTAGAAAGAAGAGGCCTTAAGATTGCAACAGGAAGAGGCAGAGAAAAGGAAAAGGGAATAAGCAGAGAAAACGAAGGCAGAAGAAACCCAGAGGAAGAAAGAAGAATAAATATTAAAGAAAATAAAATTAAGAAAGAGCACAAAAGGAAGTCGAGGAAGCGATTGAAGAACTAAGAAGAAAATAAGAAGAGGATAGGATGAGGAAAGCTTTGGATCGAGAGGAAGCCAAGAATGACCCATTGGACCAAGAACCTCCTACTTCATCAAGTGGAACTATCACAGGAGGTCACATTCCTTTTGTAGTGCTGGAGCTTACTCCATTTACTCCATCTAAGTGGCAAACGACGACTCACTTAGATACCATGAATTTTGATAAATCAAGGAATACCATCACAAGAAGGCCAGAGAAGCAGTTAAAAATGGGCACGAAAGATTACGTGGTCACAGTCACCGAAGACACCATTATAAAGGGTACTCACAAAGACCCCAAATTCCTGGCCTCAGTGAATATAACAGCTACATAGGCCACTGCCGACAATGTTAAGTGATCGATGGATGACGTGGAGCGCAACAAGGAGAAGATGCTTAAGATAAAGGATAGTGTGGTAAAACTACGAGGATATGGAATATATTTAAAAAGGAAGCATGATCCCATCCTCTCTGAAAATGAAAGACTCATAAGAGAGTACCAGACTTTGGAGATAGAGAAGGAAGCACTGAATGCCCAATTAGTAATAATGGATGGAGAGAGAAATGATTTTGAATCCAGAATCTCACAACTGGAGTCAAGAGAATCCGCAGCAAGCCAATAGGTTGAAAAATTGAAAACCCAAGTAGAAGAATTGGTGGAACAGAAGTAATCTCTAGAAAATCAACTGAAGATAGGTAATGAGAAAAAGTAGGACATCACTCATTTTTGTGACAAATCCTGCAAAATTCAAAGAAAGATACATCAGGATCAAGTTACTCTCATAGGTGAGATCTATAAAGTGAGGATGATAATGATGAGACTAAGGATGATTGCAACAGAATCACTGAATTACAGAAAAATGACCTATGGAGGTTGAAGAAAAGGTCAAAAGCGAGTTGATCTAGATAAAAGCTAACTCAAAGTTTCTAGAACATCTGCCACAAAAAACAGTTGAAGGCATAAAATAAAAAATGCCACTCCTAGAGTTTTGCAGGAAACCATCCCTAAGGTTAAGCAATGAAATTGCCAAAACTATGGAAAATGCGAGGACTTCTATAAAAAAATACATCAGGTCCACGAGAAATTCCAAATTCCATTGGTTCCGAAGATCACCGACCTTCCAAGGAAGGACCAACATATGGCACATTTGCAAGACATACTACAAGAAGACACACAATACATCCATAAAATAGAAGTTTTCAACAATGAGGATATTAACACTTGGGCTGGGCATGCTTTTGTCAACACTCACATCTTAGAATACATGTGTAGGTCTGCCACAGAAAAGGTGACACACGTAGAGACACAACTGGCAATGCATGAAGTGTCTGTGCAAGTAATAAAGCCAATAAAATACAAAACTATTGTAGAAGAGGATAACGTATGGGGATTGTATGTTTCCAGCTTGGCAGGGCCCACTTGAAATTTTTGTCTTTTATAGACTTTTGTCATTTTCCTAATGTAAAGCACTAGAAGACAAATTTTGGAATACCTATGGTTAGGGTAATCGAAGAGTCACTAAATGACAAATTGTATTTGTAATATAAATATAGATAGGGAGTAGAGTAAAAGGACTTTCCGCTAGCACAAAGAAGGGTTGGACTATTTTTAATAGAACTAAATTTTTTGCTAATAAAGAAAGACCTATTTGCTGGGAAAGGCTTGCATAGAAATTTTCTTGGGATGTGTGCAATTTTACAATGTGGAATTACTTCTTATTGTTTTCGTACAACTATGAGATCGTTCTAACTTCTTTGAATTATTTATTTGGTTAAGAATGATTTTTCTTTCTACGTAAATGTCTGTGTATGAAACGAGTAATGAATGTTTTATTATTTCAGAGCTTTTTTTGATATTAATTCTGTTGTAAATATGCATATGAAATTGAAACAACTATCTGTGAGGTTGATATGAATAGTTATAGTCCATTGCTCTAATTTTAAATATGGTCCCTAACAAGATATAATAAATTAGAATAGAATAGACTAGCTTAGTCTTATATTTAAAAGGTAATTGATAAAGCAGGAACGATAAGAAGGGAGGTAAGAACCTACGCATCACTAGTGAGGTTTCTGTTTATCAATTACATGCATTTAGATTAGGCATTTGCATCTCATCATCAAATTAAAGAAAACAACATAAATGGTGAATCATGACGCAACCGATAAAACATTTAAAAAAACAAGTTAATCTACGGTAGCCAGACTGTTAACCGGATGGATTCTCCATACCAAACGGTGGACGATCTAATTGGGATCGATTACCGGTGAGAATCCCTACTGTCAGTACCCGGGAATTTTCTAGGCATCAACACCTCCATTGTAAGTTGGGGCAATAACCCTCGGTATAATATCATGTAATTTACTTTTCGAGTCTCTCTAGGAGAAGTCGTCCTTGTTAGGGTTAGAGGTTGACCCAGTCATGTTGGTAGGTCAGTCACTTGAAGGGTATAAATAGGGAGGAAACCTCCCTCATTTATACACACTCACACTCAATCAAGTTCGCATGAGGAGAGAGAGAGAGAGAGAGAGAGAGAGAGAGAGAGAGGAGGAGGAGGAGGAGGAGGAGAGATAAATCGTTGCATAACACTTCTTCTTATTGGGTTTTTCCATCTTGTGATTTTGTCTTAGTGACGAAACTATTCTGAGAAAGTTTATGGGTTTTACTCCTTTATGGTTTCCTCGATGAAAATCTTTGTGTCTTGTGTATCTTCTCTATCTTGTGTATCTTGTTGTGCTTATTATTATTTTAGATAAATACCCTAATCAAGTTAAATAGATTAGAAAAACTAACAGACTGAAAAGTGATTTAAATATTTCATGGATCGTTTTCCTTCCAAGCAATAGACCTAAGTTTGACTTTGACAAATGCATCTCTAGTTAATCCATGGATAATTAATTTCAACGTTGTACCTTAACATAACAAACAACTTTTTCCTTCGAAGCAATAGACCCAGATGCACTCGAAGGATTTCAACATTGAGAAATCCAAAGACAAATTGGTTAACAACAAATTATGTAGATGCACTCGAAGGATTTCAACATTGAGAAATCCAAAGACAAATTGGTTAACAACAAATTATGTTGGCAAGTTCATTTGCAAAGATTGATCTTTCAAATTTTCAATTAAAATTGGCAACATTCTCATTTCCAACTTCATTCCATCCATAAATTTTATAGTTGCGAGTTGCCTACTTACAAGCTTGCTAATATAGGGTTATTGCATCTCACACTAAGTACCTAGGTTGGGCCTAATCTAAATGCGATATGCCTGACACCTAACCATTAAATCCCAAGCTTCCTAAATCGTGAAGCATCCTCGCCCAATAAAATATCGCATTCAAAGTACCTTTGACAACACTTGCGCTTCTTGTCGACATGCACTTAGTGCATTGTATGGTAGGTCGTCAAGCACTTATTTCAGAAACAAAAATGGGTGCTCACCCACAAAATGAAAAATTACAAATGTCGTAGGAACGAATATGATTTTTTTATCATTCTAAATTTTCAAAATTGGAATTAATAACTTTTCTAGTTTTTAATGGTATAGCTTGCTTCATTTTGTCTTTATAAAGAATTGCTTGGCAAGTGAGCCAAGTGCCCTTCCCTCTGGTAGTTTTTGGTTCATATCCATTATTTGGCCAGAAGTTTGGAGCAATTGTATACTGGGGGTGCACATCATGTTCCAATGGTAGACTCAGAGTGCTCACCACGATTTGACATATGATGTAGGGAACATCAAATTTTTGTATAGCTTGATGATGTTATGTTAAATGAAACTTATTTTTTCAAAAATATTGTATGTTATGTATTTTATTGGAAATCATAAAGCAACGTGTAGGTATTCTCATCTTGTATTCAAAACAACATTTAACACAAATACATATAATACATAATATTTAATTGATGGCAAAGATAAATATTAAACGTTGTGCTAACGGTAGTTTTAAACACAAAACCGTTATAAAAAAGTTACTTGATGGGTAGAGATGCTTGCCAAATTTAACCCCTAGTCGATATTATTAGGCAATATGTTTTTAATAAATAATGTGAAAAGAATATCGATTCAATTACATTTGCATTTTCTTTAGGCATTTGTGTATTTTTCAAAAGCAAGTTTTATGTTTTTATCAAATTTTGTAACAAAGTTGGTATATTGGAAATAAATGTCAAAAGGTTACAACAAGCATAAAGTTCATTACAACATAAATCTTAAGATTAGTAGCTACCTTGAAATAGGTATGTATAGATTGATATAACCTTAAGGGGGTAGTTAATGAGCAAATAGAGAGGATAGGGGATGTCATTGTCTTCTACAAAAAAGAGTGAGGATATAAGCCTGAAAAATGAAGGAAAACCATCAAAGATAAAACCATATAGACACTCTCATTTCCAAAAAAGAAAATAAATTAAACATTAACATTACCAAGGACTAAAAACTAAATAATTAACAATATTCATGAAATAGGGAATTGGAAAACTGTTATTCGACAAGATATTAACAAAGACCAACAACTACAACAAATTGGGGAATTCATCATAATAACACTTGGAAGCAAAGGAAATAAATTATGCAAAAACCAACTATCAAGGATGAAAGACAAAAATAATTGAACTTGTACGGATGGATCATCATAAATGGCGGAGAGAAATAATAGGGAATCTTATTGCTTTGTTTCATCACATGTAAACCCATTAACTACAAAGCTTTGAGGACAAATATTTTTTAAGGAGTCAATCCTGCGGCAATGTGAGTCAGTCCTGTAGCAACGTGAGCCAGTACCACAGCAATGTGATTCATCCTCCAAAAACTGATGTTGTAGCAACACTTTTTCCCTGTAGCATTTTGATTTTCCTGCAGATTGAAGTGCTTCTCCTATGCGTTTATTTATTCATGTAGAATTTTCAAAGGTTTGAAATTATGTTCCTTCATATATCCTTTCTTAACAATAAGTTCCATATCTAAACCTCAACAGTTAAATTTGTAATTCAGATTTGAAGGTAAAAGATAAACGTTGCTTTGAAAACTATTTAAGTGTTATGAAGCACATTTAAACTGAAAATGCTTAAATTAAAACAAAGTACAATTTGCTGGAAAATGTATTACTGACTCCTTGTAATTCTAAGATTGCACAAATACTAGTTTTATTTTCTTTTCTCTTGCACCAAGAATCTACAATGATTTTCCTACGACTGAGTGGAAATTTCTCACTCTCACTGAAGTTGTTGGTATCGAATCTTTTGAAAAATATAACTATTTCTTTGCTAGTTTGAACATTTTACTTATATTATGAATATAAATTCGTTGTTCACTAAGGGCCAAAATTTCGTATTGAAAGGATTTTCTAAGTTTCTATCATATGAAAGGTTTACTATTAGTTAACCCTTTTAAAGACTTGGTCCAAAATGTTTACCAACCACATATGATATTGGTGTATATATGATATTGGGTGTATAGGAGAACATTGCTTTCACCCCTTTAAAAATAAACATTTTTTTAGTATAAACTATATAAATAAACATAAATTTGTGTAATGTCTCATATATTTTTGAGTTGCCTCACGGTGTTTTTCCTTCAATGCATAACAACCACACTTAATGATGATGTCTCCCCTTAGATTAATTGGCCATGTTGCTTCTAGTGGAATAATTAGCAATGGAATGCTTATGCCATAGTTTGAGGAAATATTCCACGTCTCTTGATAATCAAGAAGATTCATGTTGAAAAATATTTTATTCATGAGCAAGAGAGCCTCATGGAAATATCTAAGTTTATGCAGAAATTAGGCATGCTTCAAGTTCGGTTCCTCTTAGAACATTGGATGTGGAATTATCTATTAGGGAGAAAACATTAAAATTTGTTTTGCAATTTTTGTTACCAAAGTTTTTTTGTTATGTTGTCCAGTTTATATTTAAATAAGTATGGAAATGAAATCACCATGCTCACCTTCATAGTGCTTCCATAAACATAGTAGATTTGCTTCCATCAACATAATAGAGTTTGATATACTCTTATTGTCTTTGTATATTACACTGGTGTTCATAGGGGTAGGGAATTTCATTTTTTCATTTCTAGAGCTACATTATAGATTTACCCATTTCGTTAAAGAAATGAATATACATTTCCTCATTTCCTGAGAGATCTACCAACACCAATATTCCATCTGAATCAATTTAAGTTCGACAATCATCTCACTACATTTAGTGTTCTCCCATATTGAGTCACAGGTCTCATAAATATTACTATCTTGAAGGATAATTTTGTTGATTTCATCGAGATCCATTCTCTTGGAGAATGGGAACATCTGGTCAAGGACCAAGATGTGGAACCAGTCCAGCATTGGGGAAATCAACCGTTGAGCTTAGTAGCAATTTGATTTAATGGGGCCATATAGTCAAGGACCAAGATGTGGAACCAGTCCAACCCGGGGGAACTTAGGTTTGAGCCAAGTAGCCATTCTATTGAATTGGGACATCTGGTCAATGACCAAGATGTGGAACCAGTCCAGCACTGGGGGAACTCAAACTTGAGCTGAGTAGCCATTCTCTTGAATGGGGACATCTGGTCAAGGACTAAGATGTGGAACCAGTCCAACACTAGGGGAACTCAAACTTGAGCTAAGTAGCCATTCTTTTGAATGGGGACATTTGGTCAAGGACCAAGATGTGGAACCGGTCCAACACTAGGGGAACTTAGCCTTGAGCTGAGCATCCATTCTTTGAATGGAGGCACCTGTTCAGTTACCAGGACATCACTATAATCCCCAAACTGGGTCTAGGCATGTGAGGCACTCTTATCCTTGATCTATGGGATTTTTTTATCTTCTCCAGGGATTAGCTACCCCTAGTTAAGACACATAGTACCCGATATTGGTGGTACAAGAAGTTTGAGATAAAAGCATTAGTAATTATCCCTATTTATGATGATGTACTTTGAGTGGGTTTGAGGGACCCCTATGACCACTTGCATTGACCATAAGGCACTTGAAGAAGGATAAAAGGTAAACGTAAAAAATACATATGGACCCTTGGACCACTAAGGAGTCAAAGTGAAAATACAAAATGGCCTTTAATACCACTAAAGGTAAAAGTCAAAAAGTAAAAGAATAAAATTATATTATTTTATTCTTTTTTGTTTTGGTCCACTTCCAAGTGAATCAAAGGCTATAAAAAAAGATCAAATCCATTTCATTACACACACTATTTCATCATCCAATGACCTGCTCCAAAGAAGGAATTCACTAGTTTTTTTTAATACAGTGATTGGTGATCACCTTTGTTTATGCCCTAACATGGAGGCTCTTTTAAGCTAGGGAATCTCTCACTCTTCTACAATAGAAACTGTTATCTCCCAAAATAAATTTATTTTGATAGTATGAAGAATTCGAGTCATGTTATGAAAGATTTAAAGATGACTAACAAATTGAAGGTCTCTGGTTTTTCTATGGTTGAAAAAATTAGAAGTTTTAGCTTTTGATGGCTTAGGCAAGGTTCTTAATAGCTCATTAGCCACCGAAAGGATTTGTTTCGGCAGTTAACAGTTTAATGCAGGATGAACGTTAACCACCGAAAGCAGGCCCGAGTGAGTAAATGGTGAAAGCACTTTCGGTGGCTTAGGAGAGACTTCAGACATCTCATTAGCCACCGAAAAGTGTTGCTTTCGACAGCTTAGTGAACAGTTCAAGAAGGGCGTTAACCACCGAAACCAGGAAAAAATGCGTTGGAGAAAAAGCCTGCTCAAAAAAATCAAAACATAGGTTTTTGTGGCTAAGTGTGGTTTCAAAACAGTCTCTAAGCCACTGAAAGCAGACTTTCGGTAGCTAAGACCGAAATTTTAGGACGCTCTAAGCCACCGAAAGGGGTGTTTTACTGTGAAAAGGCATCATTTTAAAATGATTATTATGAGAGACTCGAGAATCATTTTGCAAAACTCTCATAGGTGTTTGTTCCTAATAGGTCAGAGAACAAAAACCTATCTCAGTTTTCCTATAGGTGTTTCCGAATGGTAGAATCGAATCCATCTTTGAGACCTAATTTTCGGATCTCAGAATTTCGTGTTTGACACATGTTTTTGAAATCTAGACCCTGGGCAAATTAAAACGAATTCCAAAAAAATGAGAGAGGTTTTTTCTCAGAACAAACCAATCTACAAAAAAAAATTTCATTTTATACCCAGGTGTCACATATTTGAAGGAACAAATCCATCTCTGAGCCCTAGTTTTCAGCAATTTAGCCAAACTTTTAGGGCAAAAGTTGACCTAACAGAGCAATTGACAACAGAGATTGAAGGACTCCCATAACCTACACTTAAGAGCAAGATAAACCAGTAGAAAAGGCTTCCTCTAGCACAGACTCAAAGGATAAATCAGTTGCTGAGGCAAGTTTATGAGATGGAGATTTTGGAAAGGGCGATCAAGAAGAATAATGCTACATTGACTGGCAGGAGAAAGCTGCTGCATAAATATTACCTGGAGCTGAGAGAAAGATACATATTGCTAAAAAGAAGAAACCTAAGGTTCATGAAAGACAATAATAGATTGTACAGGATGATTAGGCTCCAAAGACTGCAGTTGAAGCAGGCTAAGGAAAACCTTAGCAGCCACCCCACCTTGGAAACCCTAGGTGAGGCTGCAGTTAGCCTTCAGCCTCCAGAAACCATCCAGGCTGCCGTTAATCCTCCTAGTATAGAGCACGCTAAAGAATAAAGCTGAGCAGATAGCCATAAAAGAACATTTTTGGGAAAACCCTTATAAATTTTGAAAACGGGGATTTCGGTGGCTTAGGCGGACGCTGGGGTAGTTCACTAGCCACCGAAAGCACCTCTTTTGGCAGCTAACACTTCCGATGGTCAGGCCTCTTAACCACCGAAAGCAAAAAAAGGATTAAAATCAAATTTTGGCATACAGGACCGATTTTGGGTGAATATAGGTGGCTCAGGGACATAGTCTGAAGATGAAGGGCGCAGAGGAAAGCATAAGAAAAAGGTCTGTTTCGGTTTTACTATGACATAACAGCACAAAAGGCCACCAACACCTAGCTTTCAGGAGAAAACAATGGCTTAACCAGCAAAGGGCTAGTAGTAGTAATTGTCAGTAGTTACCTCAGTTATCTGAAAGTTCATACAGTGAACTAATTCTTTTGTTAAGTTAGACAAGTAGTTAATTAGGGTTTTTTAATCTAATTTGAAAAAACTATTATTTTGTTTATTTTTGTAAAAAAAGATCCAAGTTTTCGGGATTTGTATATTTTGTAAAGGATATAAAGCCTAAGACTTATTTTATGAAAAAGGTTCGACTTCGGGGATTTATAGACCTATACTATTGTCAGCTTCTCATTTTGCTCATGATTTAATATAAGCTCTTTTGTTATCATTTGTTCAGCTTCCATTTGTGTCTTTTCTGTGCTTATGCTTGAATGTGTTATTCAGGTTATATTCAAGTTAATTGATGACTGATAGCTGTCACCCTATTGGCATTTTAATGTGATTCGAATTATAAGTACCATCCTTATCATGATTTAGCCATTTATATGCATCTATTTTGTGTGTAAATCTGCTAGCCTGATGAGTTCTCCATCCCTGCACCTTATTGTCAACCTCTGCATAGTGGTAACTAAAAGCCTTGTAACTGATTGAGTTTCATACATGTCTTTAGAGTTGAAGGTCATATAAGTCACCTGACTTGATCCATATTAGAAAACCCTAAAATATTTAAATTACCTGGCATCCTTGAGCTACAACCTAGAGGAGTTTCTTGGAGTGATAACAAATTGGCGTTGTTTCTAGGGAGAAGAGACTCAAGCTCAGCTTCACTGGGAGACGACATAGATCCTTGGTTTGTTGATAGACAAAGCTTGGACACTATTCTGGTTGTAATAATCTATATGGTGACTACAGTGAAATAAGGTGGCTTCAAGAAGACCAAGTACCAGAGCAAACCCTAAAGGGCCACTAGCAAAACCTGTTTTAGATCCAGAAGAGATTCTGAGAAGAGCTAGGGCTTCACTAAGGCAGACCAACAGTGCTGTACAGGAAGCTACATCAAGTATTTCAAGAAATATTTTTGATATTATTTCTTCTGCTGAAACATACAAATCTCAAGAATTTATAAATACATCAGAAAATTTTAGGGTTGAGGAATCTTCAAGCACTGTTGCTTGTGAAGATCTCATCCCTGGTGACTCCATGAAGGACGAATTCAGTGGCGACTCCACATTATAAAGATGCCAAAAGAATTTGGTTCTCTTTTGGCTCAGAGGTTTGCACCTCTTGACTTCTCTTCCATTCCTGGTTTCCCACATCCAATACCTGATATGTCTGAATGGGGAGATTTTCTACCTGTCTTCAAAGAGGAGGAAGAAGACAGTCCTGCAGAACACTTCCTCAAGTTTCACAAATGCATGGATCTATTATATCAGCAGCATGAAGATGTTTGTATGAATATGTTCATGTATTCATTATATGGTGATGCACGTTAGTGGTATTTTTCTTTACCTCCTTTTAGTATTTCATCAATGAAGGATTTTCACAAAGCATTCACTGAGCACTGTAAAATGTGCTATTCAGATGAGTTTGCATTCTATAATTGTTGTGAAGAATATAAGTTGCATTCCGAGGATGAAAAGGTAAATATAGAAGAAGATTTTAAGTTTTGTGAGGATTTTTCCACTTCTGGACTTTATTTTAGTTCTACTTTTCAGCAAAGAGATGATCAGAGACATATGCATGTTGTGGTTAATGATAGCTTTGAAGAGTATGCTGCAATAGGTGCCACTTCTCATTGTGATTGAGATATTAATGATATTCAGAATGTTAACCATAATATAGATGCTTTTGACCTTGTATCAAATGCATCTATTGACTTAGGGTGTCAAGAAGATCAATTTGTTCACTTTGGAAACCCGAAAGATTATGAGCAGATTGAAGGAACAACATGTAACAAATTTGGATCTACATAAAATACTAAAGACAGCCCTCAGTTTTCTGATTTGCAGACAAAGGAATAATGCAACGGATATGAAGAGGAAGATGATGATCTGAAAAGTCCAAAACAATAGGGCATAACTCATCCTTCCCAGTCAGAGGTTGAGCAATCTACAATGAACATAGTGATTACTGAAAGAAGCCAGCAGCAGCATTTCATTAAGTTGGAACAGTAGCATAAAAAGGTATTTTTTGTTGGATTTTATGACCCTGTTGCTGACTATCAAAATAGATATCAATTTTTTTTTTTTTTAGATGATAGCTGGTTCTGTCACCCTTCGAAACTACATTACTGCATGCTAGGGTTTCATTTATTTTTTGGGTCAAGATCAAGGATAAGTTTAGCAAATTAGCTTTTGACCTGGCTTCATTGGAAGCATGATGTCATGTGATAAGAAGACTCTATTGATTAGAATTAGGAGTAGGAGTAGATAGGAAAATAAGCTCTTAATATGAGCAGCTACGTCATTTTTAGTTGTTTTCATGAATAAGCAAAGCGGGATACAGGAAGATTGCAGGCGATTAGTTATAAATGACAAATGACTCCATGCCCAATGGAACACTAGAAGATAGCTTTAATTATTCTTTTTCAGGAAAGGCATTTTGGTCTGGAGTTCTTGGGACCTCACAGGGAGGTTCCCATCTCCAAGTAGGAGCCAGATGTTATCTCCCAAAATAAGTTTATTTTGATAGTATGAAGAATTTGAGTCATGTTATGAAATATTTAAAGATGACTAACAAATTGAAGGTATCTAGTTTTGCTATGGTTGAAAAAATTAGAAGTTTTAGCTTTCGATGGCTTAGGCGGGGTTCTTAATAGCTCATTAGCCAGCGAAAGGCTTTGCTTCGGCAGCTAACAGTTTAACGTAGGATGAAGGTTAACCACCGAAAGTGGGCCCGAGCGAGTAAATGGTGAAATCACTTTCAATGGATTAGGAGAGACTTTAGACATCTCATTAGCCACCGAAAAGTGTTTCTTTCGGCAGCTTAGTGAATAGTTCAAGAAGGGCGTTAACCACCGAAAGCAGGAAAAAATGCGTTGGGGAAAAAGCCTGCTCAAAAAATTCAAAACACAGGTTTCCGTGGCTAAGCATGGTTTCAAAATGGTCTCTAAGCCATCGAAAGCAAACTTTCGCTAGCTAAGACCGAAATTTTAGGACACTCTAAGTCACCGAAAGGGGCGTTTTACTATGAAAAGGAATCATTTTAAAACAGTGATTATGAGCGACTGGAGAATCATTTTGCAAAATGCTCGGAGGTTTTTGTTCCTAACAGGTTAGAGAACAAAAATATATCTCAGTTTTCCTACAGGTGTTGCATATTGGGAGAATCAAATCCATCTCTGAGACCTAATTTTCGGATCTCAGAATTTCCTATTTGACACATGTTTTTGAAATCCAAATCCCGGGCAAATTAAAACGAATTCCAAAATACCGAGAGAGGTTTCTTCTTAGAACAAACCAATATAAAAAAAAATCTTTCATTTTATACCCAAGTGTCATATATTTGAAGGAACAAATCCATCTCTGAGCCCCAGTTTTCAGCAGTTTGGCCAAACGTTTAGGGCAAAAGTTGACCTAACAGAGCAATTGACAGCAGAGATTGAAGGAATCCCATCACTTACACCAAAAGAGAAAGATGAAACAATAGAGAAGGATTCCTCTAGAAATCCCAATACTCAAAGGATAAATAAGTTGATGAGGCAAGTTTATGATATGGAGATTCTGGAAAGGGAGATAAAGAAGAATAATTCTACATTGACCAGCAGGAACAAGTTGCTGCATAAATTTTACTTGGAGCTGAGAGAAAGATAGATCTTGCTAAAAAGAAGAAACCTAAGGTTCATGAAAGACAATAATAGATTGTACAGGATCATTAGGATTCAAATACTACATTTGAAGGAGGCTAAGGAAAACCCTAGCAGCCACCCCACCTTGGAAACCCTAGCTAAGGTTGCAGTTAGCCTTCAGCCTCTAGAAACCAGCCAGGATGCTGTTAATCCTCCTAGCACAGAGCATGATGAATAAGAAAGCTGAGCAGACAGCCATAAAAGAACGTTTTTGGGAAAACCCTAATAAATTTTGAAAACAGGGCTTTCGGTGGCTTAGGCGGATGCTGGGATAGTTCATTAGCCACCGAAAGCGCCGCTTTTGGCAGCTAACGGTTTCGATGGTCAGGCCTATTAACCACTAAAAGAAAACATACGCTTAAAATCAAATTTTGGCATGCAGTACTAGTTTTGGGTGAATATAGGTGGCTTAGGGACATAGTCTGAAGATGAAGGGCGCAAAGGAAAGCATCAGAAAAAGGTCTGTTTCGGTTTTACTATGACATAACAACACAAAAGACCACCAACACCTAGATGTCAAGAGAAAAAAATGGCTTAACCAGTAGAGGGCTAGTAGTAGTAATTGTCATCAGTTACCTCAGTTATCTGAAGGTTCATATAGTGAACTAATTCTTCAATTAAGTTAGACAAGTAGTTAATTAGGGTTTTTTAACCTAATTTGCAAAAAACTATTATTTTGTTTATTTTTGTAAAAACAGATCCAAGTTTTCAGGATTTGTATATATTGTAAAGGCTATAAAGCCTAAGAATTATTTTATGAAGAAGGTTTGACTTTGAGGATTTATAGACCTATACTATTGTCATCTTCACATTTTACTCATGATTTAATATAAGCTCTTTTGTTATCATTTGTTTAGCTTCCATTTCTGTCTTTTTTGTGCTTATGCTTGAATGTGTTATTCAGGTTATATTCAAGTTAATTGATGACTAATAGCTATCACCCTATTGGCATGTTAATGTGATTTGAATTATAAGTACCATCCTTATCATGATTTAGCCATTTATATGCATCTGTTTTGTGTGTAAATCTGCCAGCCTAATGAGTTCTCCACCCCTGCACCTTATTGTCAACCTCTGAACAGTGGTAACTAAAAGCCTTGTAACTGATTGAGTTTCATGCATGTCTTGAGAGTGGAAGGTCATATAGGTCACCTGATTTGATCCATATTAGAAAACCCTAAAAGATTTAAGTTACCAAGCATCCTTGAGCTACAACCTAGAGGAGTTTCCTGGATTGATAACAGAAACCCTAAGAAAATAGGGTATCCTTTGAACAGGAACAGACCTAGGGTTTTTCACCCTAGTGCACATCTTCTTCTCGGGTAGAAGAAAAACCCTCAAGGGAAGAAACAAAACTTTCATAGGTAGCATTAAACCCTCACAACTTCTCTGTTCAATCACAAGAAGAATCCTTCCAAGATCGGGAAGGCCTTGAGAAGCAAGAATAGGTCTCAGGAAGCTAGGCAGAATCCCTAACTCCTCATGGGAATCCTATATTAAACTCAACCTAACTTCTTCCCACTTTGGGCAGCAACAAAGGATCATGGGCAGCCTGCTATTACTCTCTGGAATCTTGGGCACACATCGGGTATCAATAAAAATGTCTCGTGCAACAGTATGGGAATTCTGGGCACACCTCGTGTAACAGTATTGGAATTCCGAGCAGCAGGTAAATTATTCTCGGCAGCAAATAGAGAATCAAGGAAACATTAAAATATATTGGGCAACAGTTGAAGAGGTGTGGGTATTCTGGGAAGCCTCAGTGGCAAATCTGGCCAGCGAATTCTTGGAGGCAATGAAAGAAAATAGAGCCATGAAGCCCTAACTTAGGTTTTTGTAAAATTTGTCTTATTGACAAAATTGTTGGAAAATTGTGCTAGGGTTTGGAATTTGTTCAAACCTACCAGGGTTTGAAAATTATTGAAGAGCATTCATCTCAGAATTCAGATATTGAAATACTCAGTCATCTCATTCAAGGGATGAATTACTAATGATTTTGGGGTTTTTGTCATTTAAAGGTTTCCCTGTGAAAAACATATTGTGTTCATTGTGTTGATGTTTTGATTTGTCTACTGTACTTATCTTATTTTTATGTTACAATCTACAAAATTTTAAAGAATACATGCTAATGCTTGTATAAATAATAGATCAATGCTATGTGCAATGATGCTAAGAAGAAGCACAGGAAATAGATCTTGCTACTAAGAATTCTCACAAGCATACACAAGAAAACTAGAGAGAATAAAAGAGACTGAACCACATGAATGAAGAGATGAATATTGGTGTGTATCCTTCCATTTAATAATTATGAATAATAGTGTACATAAATAGTACATCCCTCATAGGAAATTCGAATTGTATGGAAACAAATCATAAAGCTCAAAAAGGATGACTTACCAAAATATAGCAAACTCCCATAGGTGGATAAAGCACTTGCTAAATCTATCAAGGACCTCACGAGTTGGAAAAATCATGAGTGAGTTGTCAAGGAGATGGAAATAACATGCTAATCCTAGAAAATGGAGAAAAACTAATGGAGGATGGTTTGGAAATAAAAGCTCCCAGTTTTCTAGTTGACTAGCTTTTATCTTATCCATAGAAAAGCAAGAAAAAGCAGAAAAAGAAGAATCTGTTGTAAAGTCCTGTATACTAATTCTGGATCAACCTAGAATCAGAAATAAATCATTCCTAGGATATAGATGGCATGTATTGACTTTAAGGTGCAAGTGGATGCCAACTAATTAAGCTAGTGGGTGAATAATTAATCAAATAATGATTAATTATTTTATCCTAAGTTGTGAGTGGGTTTAATATATTCCTACACCCCCCAATAAGTCTGACTTTATGATGGTATGACAAAAAATATAGATGCATGTGGATGCATATAGGGCCCAGTAACAAGGCTATGGTCACCCTTTAACAATTATTATGTCCAGAAAAGTGAGGAAAGAGGCAAAATCACATGGGGAAAATCCTCCCTCAAGATAGGACAAAACACAAAATTTGAAATGTGTCTTCAACATATCTTCATCTTCACTTTAATGAGCTGACTGAACTGCTTCTGGATGAAGGAATTTCTGAAGAAATCATGAACTCCATGATCATGCGCTAGAGTGTAGAACCTGCAAGAAGGAAGAGGAGAGACTCCTTGTATCTCATCAACTGATGAAGTAGGAGAATTATCTGAATGTTTCTTTCTACTGTCAAAATCTGATCTGCAAACATAATCTGAAATGGAAAAGAGATCTGTGCATACTCCCTTCCAAAGAGTACAAAAATTAAGACAAATTATTTCACACCCAATTCCCTGAATAGCTGCAAAATTGTGATGTGAATCACATGTCAACCTTCCAATCTGATGTAGCACCTATATAGATCTGATATGTGGCTGATAAAACTCTAATATATCAGAAATATTAACACATGGAACAACAAGGACAAAGGGTTCAATGGCTCCATGAGGATATAGGGCTAGGCTAGGAAAATTATGAGCAACTGGGGAAAACTGATAGGTGTAAAAATATGAATGATGGATGGGCATAAGATCTGAACAATAAGTGTTTAGAACAGATCCAAACATGTTTAATATTAGTCCAAATATGAATAAGTACATGGTTAACCAGCCATTGAAAGTTAGGAAATACTTCAAACCATGTAAGATAAATATCATTGCATAAGAGACCAATGAGGAATCAACTAGTGAGCTTGATATTTGTTTAGTCTTTGGATTATTCAGAGGTATGGTAGATGGTATGGATGGTGGTATTATATGTGTATAAACCTGCAAATATGATTCTAAATCAGAATCCAAAGGATCACATATAAGCATATCAATAGGCTCATGGGAATACACTGGTAATGAATCCTCTGTATGAAAGGAGGAAAGAATGAGATGTTCACAATCTTCAAGAAGGCTCTGAGTATTGATGCCAAGAACAAAGGAGGATATGCTGAAGCACATTAGATCAAGTAAGGTAAGTGGTATGACACAAATAAGGCTTGATGTGGCTAAGCAAAAATCTTGTAAGTCACTGGGTTGTGCAGCATCAATGAGAGAGGTATGCAAGAGGTGTAAATAATCTAGCACATAGATCTCAAAATATAAGATAGGAGATTGAGAGAACAATGAATGGGTTATAGGATCATAATCAATATCAGCAGCAGCTCCATATGTTACTTCTTTTTCATCAATAGTATCACAAGAAGAAAAATCACCTTCAAGAGACACCGAAAAAGATGGCTCTTCAATATTTGCTTCTTCATTGAAGGAGGAAGCATTCGAATAAAAGAGGGCAGAAGCAACATGAAATGTATGAGAAATTTCTTCATCATGATCAAATTCATCAGACAATGTAGAGGCCAACAAATCTTGAGAAAGAGAACAAGAGGATATGCTAGGTTTGCTCCATGCTTCATCTTCAATTTCCTGCAAACCAAAAGCTTTGTCCAAAACTTTCCAAAGCTCAAATGGAAATTCAGCAGAATATATGAGATGATATATATATGGAGACATTCCCAAACACATAATTCCATAATCTCTATCACAATTATTTAGCCAATCAATCTTCTATTCATAAGACTCAGGTTCACTCAATGCACCAATGTAGACATCAAAGAGACATTGCCTCTTCAAGTATGCACTCATCTTTGGCTTCCAATCAGCATAGTTGAAAGGATATAGTAGAGGAAATTTTGAATACATATTGAAGTTGTTGATATGCTCTAATAGATACTCTCTGCAACTTGCAAAACAAACTAGGAGAAAATCTTGTAAGCTAGATAAGCTCTTCTTCAGAGAGGGATAGGAGACTAGAAGCGCTCCTCAACTCTATGGAACTTGATCAACCTTGTAGCTCTGATACCATGTAGAAATAATAGATCAATTCTATGTCCAATGATTCTAAGAATAAGCACAGGAAATAGATCTTTCTACTAAGAATTCTCACAAGCATACACAGGAAAACTAGAGAGAAGAAAAGAGACTGAATCACATGAATGAAGAGATGAATATTGGTGTGTATCCTTCCATTGAATAATTATGAATAATAGTGTACATAAATAGTACATCCCTCATAGGAAATTTCAATTGTATGGAAACAACTCATAAAGCTCAAAAATGCTGACTTACCAAAATATGGCAAACCCCCATAGGTGGATAAAGCACTTGCTAAATCTATCAAGAACCTCACGAGTTGGAAAAAGCATGAGTGAGTTGTCAAGGAGATGGAAATAACATGATAATCCTAGAAAATGGAGAAAAAATAATGGAGGATGGGTTGGATATAAAAGCTCCCAGTTTCCTAGTTGACTAGCTTTTATCTTATCCATAGAAAAGCAAGAAAAAACAGAAAAAACAGAAAAAGCAGAATCTGTTGTAATGTCCTGTATACTAATTCTGGATCAACCCAGAATCAGAAATAAGTCATTCCTAGGATATAGATGGCATGTATTGACTTTAAGGTGCAAGTGGATGCCAACTAATTAATCTAGTGGGAGAATAATTAATCAAATAATGATTAATTATTTTATCCTAAGTTGTGAGTGGGTTTAATATATTCCTACAATGCTAAAATTCAGCATTGTATCAGAGATTTGCATGTGAAGACTCCAGTAAGAGGCATATTACTTTTGTCTTTTTAGACCTTGGGACATTTTGTAGACTTATATAACTCACTTGTGTAGTAGATATGACTACCAACCCTTTCAGACCGGAAGAGAAGCTTGAAGGTTCAACAAATTACAACTTGTGGAAATCTAGGCTCACAGCCATCCTAGAGGAAAATGACCTTGATGACTTGGTCTTCAACACCATAGAAGAAACAACATATAATGCTGGAAGAATTGCATTCAAGAAGAATAAAGCAAAGGATAGAAGGATCATTTATGACTCAGTCAAGGAAACCTTGATGCCCACCATCACACCATTGAAGACTTTCGAAGAATTCTTTGACACCTTGATGAATCTATATGAGAAGAAGGGTCATAGTCAGAAGACAATTTTGAATAAAAGGATTCGAACACTGAAGATGATCAAGGATGAAGGAGCTGGACCCTTCTTCACAAAGATTACACAGGTAAGAGACCAACTTATTTCTATCAATATTACTATGGATGGTGATGACCTTGTTCAAACTGTATTCGATGTTCTCCCAAACGCTTGGGAAACATTTCTCGCATCAGTAAGCAGACGTGAAAATCAACCAAACTTTGATAGAATTTGGCATGATTGCTTGGAAGAAAAAGGAAGAATTCAAAGAAAGGAAACTGGTAATAATGATGGAAACCTTGCTCTTACATATAAGACAAGGAAGTTCAAGAATCCCTCCCCTTAGAAAAAGAAGGGAAAGAAACCACAAGGTAAACACATTGATGTTTCAAAATTGGAATGCTATAATTGTCATAAGATTGGGAACTTTTCTAAGTATTGTAGGTATCCCAAGAGGAAGTTCAAAGAAGATTCCAAGCTTATGCTGCAAAAGAATAATAAGAACCTAAGAAGAAGAAGAATACCAAGGCTACCAGAGAAGATGAACCTAGAAGGGAATATTACCTTATCTTTGCTCTTTTTGGATCCATCACCAACAGTGATAACTCTTGGTTACTAAATATTGGCACCTCCATACATATGCAAGGTAATCATAGAGCACTCACTAACTACAGAAATAAGAAGTTCAATACTCAAGTGGAACTCGGAGATGAGTCCACTTATAAGATTGAGGGAGTTGGCTCAACCTCACTTAAACTTAATTTAGGTACGATCTTGCATATTGATGATGTCTTATATATTCCTGGTTTGAAGAAAAACCTGCTCTATGTTGTTGGATTAGAGAACAAGGGCTACAGAGTCCTCTTCATGGACAAGATTGTCCTACTATGGGAAAATAATGAGAAACTAAGCTCAGCTGTAGAGATTGGGGTTCGAGAAGGAGGTCTTTATAAAGCTTCCGAAAATTCTACACAAGCCTTGGCTCACTATATAGTTGATCCATGTGAGTTGTGGCATTAGAGGTTTGGAAACCTCCACTATACATCTTTTCTAGGTCTACAAAATATGGTTACAGGTATGCCAGAGGTTTCTCCCAAACATGATGAAATTTACAAGGGATGTGCTTTGGGTAAGAACACTAAGAAATCCTTCTCCAAAAGCAAGAATAGATCTAAAGGAAGATTGGATTTGATTCAGTTTAACATTTATGGGCCCAAGTATTCACCCTCCTTGAGTGGGTGCTTGTATTATGTCTTGTTCATAGTTGATCATTCTCGGAAGTCATGGATTAACTTCCTCAAAGCCAAAAGTGAAAATTTTGACAAGTTCAAGGAGTTCAAATCTCTGATTGAAAATTAGGCGGGAAGACACATCCATATCCTAAGGTTAGATAACGGAGGTGAGTATGAGTCTAATGAGTTTGATGATTTTTTCTGAGAAGCAGGAATCAAGAAAGAGCTGATTATGGCTTACAACCCTCAACAAAATGGGTTGCAGAAAGGAAGAACATAACAATATGTGAAGCTGCTAAAGCCATGCTAAATGGCCTTGATATTCCTTTATATTTGTGGGTTGCAATTGCATGTACTGTTGTGTACATCCAAAATAGAATCCCTCATGCTATCTTGGGGGGGAGTCCTCTAGAAGAAGTATTCACCAACAAGAAACATGTAGTTGACCACATGAGGATATTTGGCACTCCATTATATATTCATGTGCCAAAATAAAAGAGGGCTAATCTATAGCCTTCCAGAAATACAGGAATTTTTTTCGGTTATAGTGACAACTCGAAGGCTTACCACATCTATGTCCCTAGGAAGAGGTACATTGAGGTCAGTAGAGATGTGATTTTTGATGAGGAATTTATGTTTTGTCAAACACAAGATCTTTCGAAGGAAGATGAAGGCACTCCTTCTAAGATCCCATATTCAATATTTCAGAGGGAGGAACCTGAAAGTACGTGAGAAGAATTGCTTGAAGTCCCTCCTTGCAAAAGGAGATCTTCTTGGTACTGAGAAACAATAAAAGAAGATATGAAGCATAAAGCTCCTCCTAGGACTTTCAGTGAAAGCATAAGACCACATAAGTACTTAGGACTTATGATCCAGCTTATCAAAGATGAACCTTCCACATACAAAGAAGCAACAACTCAACGAGAATGGACTGATGCTATGATTAAAGAGTATAGTTGAATCATGAAGAATGATGTATGGGAAGTTGTTCCCAGACCAACAGGAAAGTCAATGGTAACATCAAGATGGATTTACAAAATCAAGCATGCTGTTGATGGAATCATTGAGAAGTACAAATCCATATTTGTATCTCATGGATTTACCCAAAAAGAGGGCATAGACTATGATGAGAATTTTTTCTCCTGTCATGAGGTATACTACTATCAAAACCATCATATCTCTTGCTAAAATGTTTGGACGGAAGTTACATCAGATGGACGTAAAAACAACCTTTCTCAATGGAAATATTGATGATGAAGTCTACATTGAACAATCTGAAGGTTTTGTAACTCATGGGGATAAGTCTCGTGTATGTAAACTAAGGAAAGCCTTGTATGGGCTCAAATAGGTTTTGAGAGTCTGGTATGAGAGGATGGATGGATATATTCATAGTTTGGGGTTTTAAAAAGTACTACTAACTCCAATATGTATTTTAAGGTTTTTTATAATCATATCTTGATCCTTGTCCTATATGTGGATGACGTTTCCTTACAGGTGAGGAACAACTAATAGCACAGTGTAAGAGGGAGCTCACCTCTGAATTTGAAATGAAGGATCTTGGTATGATCCATTATTTTATTGGCCTAGAAGTCTAGAAAAATATAGGTGAGATATTCCTAACACAAGGGAAGTATGCAGTGGGCATCTTGCAGATATTTGGGATGCAGGACTGCAAGTCCATGAGCGTGCCCATGAATACCAACTTGAAGAAGTTGTGAGACTCATCCACTAGTTCACAAGATGTGGACTCTACCCTGTATTGGCAACTCATTAGATCCCTGATGTATCTTGTACACATAATCCCATATACCTATTATACAGTGAATGCTATGAGTCAGTTTATGTCCAATCCGAAGCACATACAATGGGTAGAATCTAAACATGTACTCAAATATGTGCGAGGTACCATCACTTATGGGATTAAGTATACTTCCAGTAGTGGAGTAATGTTAGCTAGATATGCTGATTTAGATTGGGATAGTAGTGTAGTAGACCGGAGAAGGACTTCATGTTACTACTTTAGTATGGAATCTGAAATGATCTCTTGGTCCAACAAGAAACAGGGTTCCATAACGCAGAGTATAACTAAAGCTGATTATATCATTGCAAGTGATTCCTACAAGGAAGAAGTCTAGATTGGGAAACTGCAATCTGATCTATTCGGTGGAAATCTCAACTCAACGATTAATCATTGTGATAATCAGAGTTGCATTAATCTTTCAGAAAATTTGGTGTTTCGTGATAGCTTAAAACACATTGAAATTGTTACAAATTCCAAATTTAAATTTTAAGCTAGGTTATTTTTAGTAAATTAATTTAATTAAACTAAGAGGTGACTTGAAAAGTAACCTATATTCCCCACTTAGGCTATAAAGTACCAGGGGCACTTATTATGTAATTCATCATCTACATTATCATATATACATTTACATTGCATTCTTTGTTCTTCATCTTCCTTTGTTATTCCAGTGGTATCAGAGCCTCTTGACTCTCGGCACTAGAACACCATCCTCCACTCTATTTTTTTTCTTCCCACCACTCCCATACACTCCTCTCTCCCCATCGCTCCACTCCATCGCTCCTCCATTCCCACTTTCCTCCCCTCTCCGCTTGCTCCATTCTCCCACCTTCCTCTCCTCTACGCCTTTTCCATTCTCCTTCTGCTCCATTCTCCCACCTTCCTCCCCTCTCCTCCTGCTCCATTCGCCCACCTTACTCACTCTCCGCCATATCCCTTATCCCACGTCCATATACTAACGCTGCCGCCATCATCCACCATTCTACGGTACAACACGCTCCTTCTCCCATCTCTTCTACGCTGCAACACACTCCCATCTCTTTTGCCCTACAATGCGCTCCTTCTCCCATGCTCCTGCCACATTAGTGACCTTTGCTACTCCCACCTCCTGTGCCCCCTCCCTCCCACCTCTCTCCATCAATCAATGCTTCCTCCCGCTGCCTCCATGTGACTACTGCTTAGACTTTTTAATAATAATAATAATATTTATTAATATTATTATTAATTAAAAAACTATATAATAATAATAATTATTATTATTATAACTACTTAAAAAAAAGAATCATGGTGGGCTGGAATCATACTGTGAATAAAAATAAATCCATGTTCAACACCGAGAATATTCCGGCAATCACTAGATCAATGGACGCTCGGTTCGATCAAATCAATGAGAAGATTAAAAATAACTACGAGGAACTCCAGGAAAAGGTCAAACAAACTAGTGGCAATTTGACATCGAGTTGGATACAAATCACGTCACGAATGGAGAATACCTTCCTCACTCTACAAGAAGACCAAAAGAAAAATCAAGCAGTTTTAACCACCATCTTGGACAGATTACAAATATCGAATGACCCGCAACCAAACTCTCCCAGACCACTAGAGCAGCCAGATGCTCTATTCAACATGTTGTCCTTAGCCTCATATACACAAGGACGCTAAATACGAGTGAAAATTGAGTTACCCAAATACGATGAGGATGAACGACAGTGCATAGCGTGGATTAACAAAGCCGAAGAATAACAAGACATCCACATAATCTATTACAAAGGTGAGAAAATTAAACATGCCTCCATGCATCTAGAAGGCAACTCTTACAACTAGTACTTATGGTGGAAGAATAATGCAAGAATATGTTCTCACAACTGGGCTAGATTCAGGAATGACCTCATCAAAATATTCCAAGGTGTTGAATAAAAAGACCTTTTTTTCCAAAATCACAAGGTTACAACAAAAGAATAGTGTCGATGAGTACACCTGTGAGTGGTAAGCGTTGTCAGCTCAAGTTCTAGAGTTAACCGATGACCAAAAACTTTAGACCTACATACACGGTCTAAAACAACACATCTGTGATGAAATAGAGTTACATAACATCTCTACCATGGAGGAAGCATGACGCAAAGCCAGGATTATTGAAAGCAAATTCAAGAAATCCGTTCATTCAAATTTCGACACAGACAACTCCAAAAGGAAGCCCGTCTAATCAACATACACAAGAAATCCAAGATATACACCATCACAACTTAGTGAAGGAATGAATCCCAGTTTAGAGGCCCAAAGAATAAAGGAAGCGAAATGTAAGTTCTGTGGAGACAAATGGGATCCTAAGCACAAATGCTTACAAAATAAATTGTATGCATGTGAAGGAGAATAAGTAGAGTTGGAAGTGGAGGAACTAATTGAGAATGATGAGGACAGTCAACTAGGCTACCCAACATAAATCAAGGATGACACCCCAAAAATCTCATTATACACTATTACTGAAATCTTCCAATACCGCAAACATTGAATATTAAAGGACATATAAAAAATAATAACGTCACAGTTCTCATCGACTCTAGCATCACCCATAACTTTGTTAATGTCAACCTTGCTAAAATATTTAACCTATTTATTTGTCTAGTACCTAACATGAAGGTTATGGTAGCAGATGGCAAGAAGATTGACAATGTGGGAAAATGTCACAAGGTCAAGTTACAAATGCAAGAGTATAAATTAGAACCATATTTCTTTGTGGTATCAGTGGGAGGAGTCAATGTAGTATTAGGAATACGATGGCTAGAAACCTTGGGTACATACTCCACAAATCACCAAGGGAATTTTATTGAATTCCAGTCATTCGGGAAGACACACAAATTATACGGGTTCCAACCACCTCTGACACAATTAGTTACATCACATCAGATGGAAAATCTACTTCAGAAAGGCGCACCAACGTACATCCTTCAATGCCAAGAAACAGAGCTTCTAACGTGTGAAGTAGACATGGACAAACAACCAAAGATTCAAGAGCTAATTCAAAAACATCACAAGGCGTTTCAAGAACTACCCATGGAGATTCCACCAAAAAGAAAGACCGAACACATAATCGAAATAGAACCAGGGACAAAAACTACCAGTAGCAAACCATACAGATTCCTGCATCAACATAAAACAAAAATATAGAGGTTAAATCAGGATCTTCTAAAATGTGGCATCACTTCAAAAAGAAGAAGCCCATATGCAGCTCTAGTAGTGCTAGTACAAAAGAAGGATAGATCGTTCAGATTGTGCATAGATTGCAAAGGACTGGACAAAATAACTATCAAAAATAAATTTTTGATCCCATTCATCGATGAGCTGCTGGATGAAATTCATGGGGCCAAGTACTTCTCAAAGTTGGATCTCCGATCTAGTTATTATCAAATAAAATTTAGAGTGGAATACATAGAAAAAACCTTTTTTTTCACTCATGAAGGCCATTATGAGTTCAAAGTAATTCCCTTCAGTTTGATTAATGCTCTAGCTACGTTTCAAGCCACAATGAATGAATTGTTTCAACCATTTTTAAGGAAATCCATACAAGTTTTTTTATGACATCCTCATATATAACATAACATGTAAGGATCATTTAGAACACTTAAGTTGAGTACTTACCATTTTGGAAGAAAGCAAATTTCATGTAAAGAGGTCTAAGTGCACCTTTGGAAAAGAAGAAGTGGACTACCTAGGACATAAGATATCAAAGGAAGGAGTCGAATTCGACCCAAGTAAAATCATGGTAATCATGGAATGGCCCAAACCTGATAACATATTGAAACTAAGGGGATTTCTAGGCCTAACGGGATACTATTGAATACTTGTAAAGAATTACGCCCATAAAACCACCCCTCTCACAAATTTATTGAAGAAAAAATCCTTCCAATGGAATAGTGAAGAAGAAAAATGTTCTGAAACACTAAAATGCATGATGTATTCAAAATCAATATTATCCATGCCATACTTCACAAAACCTTTTGTAGTTGAGTGCGACGCATCAGGTTTTAGACTAGGAGAGATTTTCATGCAAGAAGGCCACACAATAGCATTCAAAAGTATGAAGCTCAACAAGAGAGAAAGTTTGAAGTCCACTTTGTAGATTTTTCACTAGTTTTCAGCCACCGATTTATAAGTAAAAATTGTCACTGTTTATTTCATTCTCAAAAAATAATAATGCTGGAAATAAACATGAATTTTTCATACTTTAAAACACTGTTGTAACTACTCTTTATCACTGACAGAAAATAAATATCAGCATGCCATTCAACACAGAACACAATAATTTTCAGCCAATGGCCCTTGAAAAACACACAAGTGGAAAAGTAGTCAAAGAGAGAGAGTTTTATTATTATGCTTCAGTGAAAATCAGACATTCATTTACAGTGAAAATAAACTTATATCAACCCAACAGGCTGCCTCATTTTCTATGCAAATGCTTCCTTCATTTATGTGCAATATATTTTCTTGAAAACAGTGCCAAATCAACAGCAAAATCAGCCTCTATTTCTATGAAAAATGAGAAATATTCTGCCCTCGATTTTCATTCCCAAACCTGCAAAAAATCCGTACAGTATGGAAAACATTAAATGCTGCCATACAGACCTCAAAAAATGTGCCTAGAAAGTACTACCAGCAGCCTAAAAAACTGTGCATTTCTCTTTCCTCATTTTTGTGCCAAAGCTGTACCTATAAAACTGTGCCCAAAACTATACAATATGGATTACATACTACCTCAAAATATATGCAACAATAAATGCAACCGTACCCTTTCTTGAAATTCATTTCAACAATAAATGATGTCTGTACACCTCGATTTCTGTGTAGCAATAAATGAGGGTTGTCTCAAAATTTGTGCCCACCAAAATCTCTTCAGCAAGATTTCTCGAAATTCATGCTCACTCTCTCCTTCAGCGCTCTCTTCTTTGTTCTTCTCTCAAGAATAATGCAAAATGCCTTTTCCTTTCTTTTTGTCCATAACCCTAGGTAGGTGAAGAGGCATCTAATCCAAAGGCTAGGAATGAATTAGATCGACAGTTGAAATTAATTACACATATTATATTTCTAAAATATTAATTTCACTCACCCACTTAAATTTATCAAAAACTGAATTTAATGCTCTAAAGTCAAATTAAATGTCACTTAAGTCATTTAATGCAAGGTTCACTTTATTTCCCTTCACTAATTGACTAAGGCTAAAGTCACTTAGGGGAACACTTCCCTAGGTACAAAATTAACACTCCCTCTTACCGAGGAAGGTGTTCTGCACCACTCCCAACTTGTCCCTGAAGAAGACAAACTTGCCCCTCCTTAAAGACTTCGTCAGTGTGTCGGCAACCTGCTCATCAGTGGAAATATACTGAAGCGTAACTGCCCCTCTCTAAACATAGTCTCGGATGAAATGATATCTGATCTCAATGTGCTTTGACCTGTCATGGAAAACCAGATTCTCAGAGAGTTGGATGCAACTTTGATTGTCACAATAAATCACCCTAGGCCTAAGCTCCTGACCAAATAGATTCACTAGCAACTTGCAATGCCATAAGGCCTCGCAACTGGACAAACTTGCTGCCATATACTCAGCCTCAGTAGAACTCAATGCAAAAAAAATATGCTTCCAACTGAACCACGACACTGCTGCCGATCCCAAACTGAAACATTATCCAGAATTGATCTTCCGATCTTCCACACTGCCTGCCCAATCTGAGTCTATATAACCAACCAATCTAATCCCCTCTGACCTCCTGTAGTCCAAACCAAAAGCCACTATCCATGATAGATAGCACAAAACTTATTTTTCAGTGACCCAATGCACATTCCTAGGCTCAACCATGAACTATCTAAGAGTGTTCAATGCAAAACACAAATCTGGCCGAGTGTTGACCAGATACATCAATGATCCAATAAGTTGACGGTATAAAGTAGGATCCACCAAATCTCCCTCAGAAGCATGAAGATTCTTCCAATTGGTGATCATAGGTGTCAACATAGGCCTACAATCCTCCATCCCGAATCTCCTCAAAATATCAACGACATACTTTTCCTACCCCAGGAAAATATGTCCAGGCTCTTGCCAAACCTCCAATCCCAAGAAATAATGCATCAGTCCAATATCAGTCGTCTCGTACTCTGCTACAAGATCCTTCTTGCAAGCTGCAATGGGTCTCTCTCTCCCTATGATAAACAAGTCATCAACATATAGTAGAAAAATAAGTAGATCATCTCCAACCATGATGAAGTAGAGATTCAGATCTGCTTCACTCTTCTGAAACCCCATGCTCAACAAGTAAGAATCGATCTTGGAGTACCAAGCTCTAAGAGCTTGCTTCAACACATATAGGGATTTCTTCAGCCTGCATACATGTGTCTCTCTCTCATGTATCTCAAATCCCTGAGGCTGCTCAATGTAAATCTCCTCCTGTATGATCCCATTGAGAAATGCGGTCTTCACATCTATCTTATGGATATTCCAACCCATTTCTACTACAACGGATATCAATGCCCTCATAGAAGTATACTGAGAAACCAGCGCAAAAGTATCATCATAATCAATTCCCTCAACCTATGAAAACACCCCCACTACAAACCTGGATTTGTACTTCTCCACACTCCCATCCTCTGCATGATTTAGCTTGTAAATCCACTGAGAAGTCACCATTGACTTCCCCTCATATCTCAAAACAATCTCCTATACATCATTCTTCTTGATGGAATGGTACTCATCCATCATGGCATCTCTCCAAACCGAATGCTAGGAGGCCTCCTCAAAAGTAGAAGGCTCAGAATCTCATGTACTAGCCACCAACAACATGCCTAATCTGTCAGACATCTTGATGGCCCTCACATCCTCCCTGGGTGCCCCAAACTCTTGAGCTTCCTTCAAGGTATCTCAAAGCCACTTGGGTGACTTTTTTCCTTGGAGGTTGCTCCCACACTGGTTGATTATCATCTCAAAATATACCATAGGTGGAAATCCCAGTATCTCATGAACCTGAAGCTGGTGTACCAAAACCAGGTGTACCCTGTAATCTTGATCCTGATCTTGATATTGATCCTCTGTAAGGTGTACCGGTAATAGTAGACCCATAACCTATCCTTGAATACCTTGCTGGTTG
Source organism: Pseudotsuga menziesii (assembly GCA_001517045.1). Classification (NCBI taxonomy): domain Eukaryota; kingdom Viridiplantae; phylum Streptophyta; class Pinopsida; order Pinales; family Pinaceae; genus Pseudotsuga; species Pseudotsuga menziesii. Next base: position 90,660 of record LPNX011017487.1, on the reverse strand, counting down.
AACCACTGAACCTGGTGAACCTATGCCAACACTGTGCGGTCCTATAATGCCAGAAACCAATGATCTTGACTGCTGCGCAGGTGGAACCTGTGAAATAACCCGAGGTGCAGGGACTTGTTGCTCTCCCTGATTTGACTCTCTCAACTTCCTGAAGGCCCGCTCCTCCTCAAAACATCACATCCCTCCTCACCACCACTTTCCTCTGAGAGAGAAGGTAAATATAGAAGGCCTTTGAACTCTTATCATAACCCACAAAGATGCCCTTCTCCATAGTGGGCTCGAACTTTGTCCTTTTCTCTAAAGGGACATGGGAGTAAGTCAGACTACCAAATATCCAAAAATGGATAACTTCAGGATTCTTTCCTAAAAATCACTCCTCAGGTGTCATATTCCCCACTGCATGATGGGGACTCTTGTTCTGAAGATATACAGTGGTGCTGCAAGCCTTAGCCAAGATAAAGAAAGGAAGTGACTGGTCATGTAGCATAGCTTGGGATGATCCAACAATAGACCTGTTCTTCCTCTCTGCTACTCCATTTTGCTCTAGAGTATACGAAACTGTTAACTGTCTCCTGATACCCTCATGTCTGTAAAATCCATCAAACTCCTTGGAGGTATACTCACCCCCGTCATCTGATCTAAGAACTTAGATATTCCTCCCTGTTTGGTTCTCCACAAGAGCTTTGAAATCTTGGAACCTCTGCAAGAATTCCTTGATTTCTTGCTCTTGAGAAAGTAGATCTAGGTATTCTTGGAATGGTAATCAATGAAAGCCACATATTACTCATACCCTCTCAAGGATACAAAAGACATCGATCCGCATAAGTCTGAATGTATCAAGTCAAGTATCCTTGCCGATCTACTATCACTGCTTGGAAAAGAAGTCTTGGTGTACTTTCCCAAAGCACACCCCCTGCACCAATCAATCTGCCCTGTGCTAAACTCAGGTAAACCTGTAACCATATGTCTCAACAACCACAAGGCTGGATGATGCAAGTGATCCATCCTCCTATGCCAAATCTCACACAACTCACTGCCGATACTATGTGCCAAAGAATGCTGAGGCTGAAACAAGATCCTATATAGTTTCCCACGTCTAGCTCCAATGGAAACTGAAGCAGATGGTCCTGGAGTATTGGAAAACATATGCACGTGTCCATCCAAGAAAGACACCCCAAGACCCTGATTCTCGATCATGGAAACTGACACTAGGTTCTTCTTTAGCCTAGGTACATAAAATACATCCTGCAACACCATGGGACTCATGCAATCCCTCTGAAAGGTAATGGTCCAACACCCAACTGCACTGACTGATGACTCATCTCCCAACACCACCTCCACATCCGTATATGTCTGTGAAAGCTCAGAGAACATCTCATGATAACCTGTCATGTGGCTCGAGGCTCCTACCTAGTGTTGGAAGTAGATGCATTGTAATAATGGTTTGTCACCAGGGAAAACTCCCATTGTCTGTTAACATCTGCACTAGTGAGAATAGATGCTCTCTCAATCTCAACATCCCCAGTGCATAGTGAAAACTCACTCTGAAATCTCGCGGCAAAGTCATCGACTTCAACGGAAGCTATTGTATGCTTCTACTTCTTCTTCTTGTTAGCACACGTTGCAGCATAATGTACCATCTTGTGACATGCAAAGCACTTTACAGTGTTCATATCCTTCTTCTTCCCATCCTACTACTGCTTGTCCCCACCCTTCTTGGGACCCTTTTTGTTCTTCTTCTTCCCCTTCACTGTCAATGCCACATCCTCCTCATCCTGTCTACTAGTAGAACTACTACACTGCAAGAAACCCCTCCGAGTCTCCTACTGAACAAAATAATCACAGACCCTATCCTAAGATGGTAAGTTCTCTCTGGACACCAAACCATGTACAAACACATCCCTAGGTACAGTCAAACCATTCAAGGTTGTACTCACTAGCTCAGGACCAGTAACCACCACCCCCACACCTGCAAGCTCATCTCTCACCTGAGAGATCCTAGTAAGATAAGACATACGCACCTCTCCTTTGAACATCTTGATATTATTCAGCTTCTCCCTAAGAACCATCTTCCTATTCTCATTAGAACTCTGAAATAACCTGGTCAAAGCACTCCACATCTCATGTGTATGATCCTTCGCTGAAATGTGCAGAATAACATGGTATTTAACAACATCTAAGATTATCCTCATGGCTTTAATATCCTTCTTCTCAAAGGCAGTTTCTGCCACTGGATCAACAGTAACACTGGGAATGACAATGGGGTGAGCTGTAGTGTTATTGAAAACCTCATCCCACAACTCATTCTCTCTCAACACAAGCAAAATCCAGGATTTCCATGAGACAAAGTTTGCTTCCCCATCCAACCTATCCTTAGTTCTCAACCGAATGGAAGTCATTTTCTCAAAGAACAAGTTTCATCAAAATGTACTACAGTCACAAAGCTTTTTCTAAATTCTAGAAATCACTGTCAGTCTACAAATATTTAATTTTCTGCCCCACTCAGGTCTGATACCATGTAGAAAATCTGTACACCTCAGTTTCTGTGTAGCAATAAATGAGGGTTGTCTCGAAATTTGTGCCCACCATAATCTCTTCAGCAAGATTCCTTGAAATTCATGTCCACTCTCTCCTTTAGCTCTCTCTTCTTCATTCTTATCTCAAGAATAATGCAAAATTCCTTTTCCTTGTTTTTTGTCCATAACCCTAGGTAGGTGAAGAGGAATCTAATCCAAAGGATAGGAATGAATTAGATCAACGGTTGAAATTAATTGCACATATTTTATTTCTAAAATATTAATTTCACTCACCCACTAAAATTTATCAAAAACTGACTTTAATGCTCTAAAGCCAAATTAAATGTCGCTTAAGTCATTTAATGCAAGGTTCACTTTATTTCCCTTCACTAAGTGACTAAGGTTAAATTCACTTAGGGGAACACTTCCCTAGGTACAAAATTAATATAGTTATGATAAAGAGACATAGGACATTATACATGCTTTAAAAAAATGGTGACAATACCTTCTAGGGAGAAAAATACTGATAAGAATAGACCATAACAATCTTCAATACCTCCAACAAAAAACATTGCCAACAGAACAACAGAAGTGGATAGAAAAAATCACTACCTTTGATATGGAGATATTACATAAAAGAGGGAAAGACAATTTAGTTGTCGATTCTCTATCTAGAAAGGATGAAGTCTAGACATATGCAATTTCAATCATTATTCCAGATTGGTTGGACGAAATACGAAGAGAATACGCTAAAGACCATAATAGAGGTCCAAAATTTGAGTGGCAAAATGACATCTTGTCGTACAAAGGAAGGATCTATTTAAACCCAACATCAAGGTTTAAAATGAAGGTGATGATATAATCTCATGATTCACCTCTCGCAGGACATGTAGGATTTTTCAAGACATATTACAATGCCATACAATCATTCTATTGGAAAGGAGTGCATAAACACATTAAAAAATCTGTAGCCGAGTGTGACATGTGTCAAAGGAATAAAAGATAAAACGTAATGACTCTAGGGATACTCCACCCATTGCACATTCCAAAGCAAAAGTGGGAGGAAATTTATATGGAGTTTATTGAAGGGTTACCCTTATCAGATGGTAAGGATAAAATCCTTGTGGTAGTAGATCGACTAAGGAAATATGCACATTTCATGGGAATAAAGAAAACTGACTCCGCTAAGCAAATCGTTGAAGTGTTTTGTAAAAATATTTACAAATTACATGGTTTTCTAAAAATTATAGTGAGCAACAAAGACGCCAAATTCATAAGCAATTTTTGGAAGGAATTCTACAAGCAAACATAGATCACTCTCAATATGATCTTAGCGTACCATCCATAGACATATGGGAAAACGAAAGTGGTCAACAAGTGTCTGGAAACTTATCTTTGTAGTTTCGTCATAGACAAACAAAACAAATAATTACAATGGTTACATATCACAAAATGGTGGTATAACGCTATGTATCACACATCAACGAAGATGAATCCATTTCAAGGATTATATAGTTATGAACCACCTAGATGGAAGGAAATCATTCAAGGAAGCACAAAAGTACCCACCGTAAAAGATAAATTGGCAGACAACCAACGAATCATGAAAACACTCAAAGATAATTTAACTATGGCACAAAATCGTATGAAACAACAAGAATACCATTAGAGAACCGAGAGAGAGTTTGAATTAGTAGATTGGGTATTCGTAAGAATTCAACCATACAAACAATTATCACTAAAACAACAAGGAAATAACAAATTAGCACCTAAATTCTATGATCCATACCAAACTATACGAAATATTAGCATCGTAGCATACGAGTTAAAGTTATAAGAGACAAGTCAAATTCACAACGTCTTCCATGTGTCAAATCTAAAAAATTTGTTGGGATAGCATCAATCAGTTCAAGCTACACTTCCTGCTCTAGATGAAGAAGGGAAACTGATCGTAGAACTAGAAGCAATCATGAACATCAAAGAATGGATATTACACACTAGAATGATCAAGGAATACCTCATTAAATGGAATAATTTCCCAAAAGAAGATGCATCATGGAAAATAGAGAAATTCATTCAACAATATCCGTCATTACCCTGATTTGAGGACAAAGCAATTTAAAGGAGAAGGCAATGTTACAAATGCCAAATTTAAATATTAATATAGGTTAATTTTAGTAAATTAATGTAATTAAACTAAGAGGTGACTTGAAAAGTCACCTCTCTTCCACACTTAGGGTATAAAGTACACGGGCACTTATTATGTATTTCATCATCTACATTATCATATATACATTTACATAGCGTTCTTTGTTCTTCATCTTCCTTTGTTCTTACAGAAATGAAGTATAATTTCATCAAATACCTAGTACAGAGAGGCACTTTGAAGTTGCAGTACATCCATACAGATGAACAGATTGTAAATATTTTGACTAAGCCTCTAACAACAACGAATTTTGTGTACTTTCTTCACAAGCTTGGCATGGCAAAGAATACCTCTCTCGCTGAGAGGGAGTGTTGATTTTTCCTAAGAAACATTGAGAGCCATTCTCTTGGAGAATGGGAACATATGGTCAAGGAACAAGATGTGGAGTCAGAATAGCACTTGGGGACCATTCTCTTGAATGGGGACATCTGGTCAAGGACCAAGATGTGGAACCATTCCACCACTGGGGGAACTCATCCTTGAGTTGAGTAGCCATTATATTGAATGAGGACATCTGGTCAAGGAAAAAGATGTGGAACTAGTCCAACACTGGGGGAACTCATCCTTGAGATGAGTAGCCATTATCTTGAATGGGGACATCTGGTTAAGGATGAATATGTGGAACCAGTCCATCACTGGGGGAAATCATCCTTGAGCTGAGTATCCATTCTTTTGAATTGGGAAATATGGTTAAGGACCAAGATGTGAAACTAGTCAAGCACTGGGGGAACTCAACATTGAGTTGGGCATCCATTCGTTGAATGGAGGCACCTGGTCAGTTACAAGGACTCGCTATAATACCTAGACCAGTTCTGGGCATGTGATGTAGTCCTATCCTTGATCTATGGGCTTTGTGATATTCTTTAGGGATTAGATACCCCTGGTTAAGGCTCCTAGTACCCAATCTTGGTGGCACAAGGAGTTTGAGATAGAAGCATTAGTAATTCTCCCTATTTATGATGATGTACTTTAAGTGGGTTTGAAGGACCCCTATGGCCACATGCATTGACCAAATGGAGCTTGAAGAAGGATAAAAGGTAAAAGTAAAATATACATAAGGACCCTTGTACCACTAAGGAGTCAAAGTGAGTATACAAAAAGGCCTTTAAATCCATTAAAGGTAAAAGTAAAAAAGTAAAAGAATAAAATTATATTATTTTATTCTTTTGTGTTTTGGTCCACTTCCAAGTTAATCAAAGGCTATAAAAGAAAATCAACTCCATTTCAATATACACACTACTTTATCATCCAATGAGCTGCTCCAAAGAAGGATTTCAATAGTTTTGTTTTATACAATGATTCGTGATCATCCTTGTTTATTCCCTAGCATGGAGGCTCTTTTTAGCTAGGAAATTTCTCATTCTTCTACAACAGAAACCCTAAGAAAATAGGGGATCCTCTCAATAACAACATACCTAGTTTTTTTTACCCTAGTAAACATCTTCTTCCCGAGTAGCAGCAAAACCCTCACGGGTAGCGGTAAATACTCACGGTAGCTCTGTTCAGTCACGAGCAGTATCATTCCAAGCTTAGGAAGACCCTAGGAAACAAGAAAAGGTCTTGGAAAGCTGGAAAGAAGCCCTAACTCCTCACATGAAGCCTATAATAAACTCGTGCTGCCTTCTTCCCACTTCGAGCAACAACACAGGCTCACAGGAAGCCTGCTATTACTCTTAAGGTAGCTTGGGAACACCTCGAGAAAACATAAAAATATCTTCGGCAATAGTTGAAGAGGTTTGGGTATTCTCGGAATCCTGGGAAGAATATCTAGGCAACTAAGTCTTGGCAACAGTGAAAGAAAATCAGGACATGAAGCCCTAACTCATTTTTTTGTAAAATTTGTCTTCTTGACAAAATTGTTGGAAATTTATTCTAGGGTTTGGAAATTGTTCAAACCTACTTGGGTTTGAAAATTATTGAAGAACATTCATCTTAGAATTATGATATTGAAAAAATCAGTCATCTCATTCAAGGGATGAAATGCTAATGCTTTTGGGGTTTTTGTCCTTTAAAGGTTTCCCCATGAAAAACATCTTGTGTTTATTGTATATATTGCTGTTTTGATTTGTCTTTTACACTTGTGTTATTTTTATCTTACAGTCTACAAAATTATAAAAAATACATGGTAATGCTAAAATTCAACACATTTTGTAATGTCTGGTGATCAATATTTTGTGGAGTTTATTGAAATAGAAGTTAATATAAGTGAATCATCGAGGGGACTATAGAAATGTAGTGTAGGTGTTATCAACACTCCTATGCATGCAATTTTTTTTTTAAACCATTATACATATTGGAAAGGAATCAATAGGTTCACTCCAAGTATTTATGTTTTTTAATATTCCTAACTAGGCAGTCTCAACCAAGGTGTTGTGGTTAATGTTGATTTATACAATGTTGAGATATATTCTAAAAACTATTTCTACCCATTTTTGCATTGGAATGGAAATATATTTGAACACATCTTGATTTATAAACTATTGTATATATTCCACTAGAGTAGTTCACCAAAAAAGATATTACAACTGTCCATAAAATCTTAGTTATGGAGCGTTTTTAAAATATTTATGATTAATTGTTGTTATCTTAATATCATAGAATGCTAAAATAAACTGAAATGAATGGAAAATAGCTAGAGAAAAATAACACATCCACACAAATAATACAAGATATACCCTAAGAAAATTCACTATGGGAAAAAACCAAAATAGGAGTTAGGACTATGCCTTTCTATTTACTTCCCCAATATGTAATACAAATACAAAGAAGGTGACACTTTCTATGGAGTTACCTATGACACTGTAGCCCAAATAACTACTACATGATCCCCTACTTCCTATATTATGCTCTAATATCTAGTCCATGCATGTTAATAAACAATGGAATAATATAATAATAGCATAACAATGGAACCCCTTCATCTTCTAATGGACTAGTATTTAACAATGTCTAGATAGCCACCTAGGTCAAATGTTTAGGTTTTTATCATTCCTCAACTCCCAATAAGGGTTAGGGTTTTGGACCCTAAATATTTTTCTTGAAATTCCACACATGACAAGATGCACATAAACAAACAATGAGAGATTATGTGGAATCCACTCAATACCATGTTGGGCAACAAGATAGGTCAACTTGCTAAAGGAATAACCTCCCCATATGAACTCTGATTGAGGCGATATATGAACCATTGGAAAAATACCATATTGTAGAACAATTTCAAGGCGATAGAAACTATGTTCATAAAATTTGTACCCTATTAGTGGTTTCTTTGTTGTCATTCATAAAGTGTGAATGAGAGGATGGAGGTTCTATGTAGCTTGCAATTTTTATAGTTGTCATTCTTTGTCAAATATGGAAAACACTGTCAGTTTTCACCAATGTTTCTTAGTTGAGAATACCCTCTACTTGTACTTCAAGATGATATACACAATCTTTAAAATCATGTTTAATAATAGTATAATAATAATATCAATGAAAATAGAATAATATTTAATAAAAATACTAGATGTAATTAATTATATTATTGCTAGATGTTCTTACTAACATGATTTTATGTCATGTTTTAGAAAAAATTATAATTTAGGAATCATAAGCAAGATTCGAGGGTGTTATGTTGGAGTGTGGCTTGTTTAATATGCTAACAAAATAACTCAACCATATAAATTTTTGGGAAAACCAATCATGCCACCAAATAATGAAGTGGTCATATGAACGTTTTATATAGTTTTTATAGGGATTAATCCCGTTTATTAGTAGTTTATAAAAATTGCATACATGTCCTTTGATCTGGGAAGAACTCAAAATAAATGTAGGTAATTTGGACCTTTGTTTAAAAGTTAAATAAGTATACTTTTGAATACTAAGAAAAAATGTATAATAGTTGTAAATTCTAAGGGTTGAAATTTCACCATGATATATAAAACTTTCTTAAAAATCTTGAAATCTACGAGTGGGTTTCTTAGGAAAAGAGATTAGGGAATGTAGAAGAACCAAGAACAAGAGTGGGTTTATTTTTTGATTTTGAATATAATTGTGAAGGTGAAAGAGAGTTTAATAAGAATGAATAACAATTCATGTTTTATGACTTTGAATATAATTGTGAAGTTGAAAGAGAGTTTAAGTGCACAACCTATGATTATATTTTTTGAATGACCCTTTCTACATTCCACTTTGAGGGAGAAGTATAATTCTGTGCTCAATGTAGAGTTGTTATGTGACACTTCAGAAAAATAATAAAATATTATGTAAGTAAAAATTTTACAATGTTGATGTTAACTTAAAGTTCAAAACATGAAAGGAGAATTGTAATTCTATCCTCAACATTTACAAGTAGCACTTTAATAAATTAATAAAATATTAAGTAAATGATTCCATGCGGGAGTTATACTTGTTCAAACTTGAAAAAATATCTTTGAATGATTTTACTTATTTTTAACCATAAAGGTATAATGTTAGGTTTAACTTTCTTGGATAAAATAGTCAAAGATGGGTTTACCATTCATCGTTTATGGGCCCATCGTTTTAGGTCTCCCATGCTATCTTCACATGGTATTGTATGTCATGAATCCTACTTAAAGGCTTGAGAAGCTCCATAGTAATGTGTCTAAATTCTACAATGTTGGGGTGTGAGTGGTTAGTTATGGAGGAGCTTCACTACAATGTGCCTATATTGGGCGATGTTGGGGCTTGAGTGGTCGATGATGGGGAACTCCACTGTAATGTGAGGTGTGAGTGGTCGGTGATGGATCAACCATGTGAGTGGGTAATAGATCTATTATGTGTGATTTCTTATTATGTTTTTTTGTATATTATGTGTGGTTTCTTATTATGTTGTTTTGATAAGTTGTAATTTCTAGGAAAATTACATTTTTTATAAATGACTTGCAAGAAATCAATATCTCTGTTATATAATTTTATGTGTTTTCTTTTGAGATTTATGTAAATGAAACCCATTTTTAAGCAATGTTAAATCTAATATTTATTAGAAAAGAATGTCACATCTTCAATTCAAAAATTTGGTTAAGGTATCTACCTCTCCATAGACTTTTGCACTAAAATTGGGTGGAAGTAAGATGTTCTTGTCTCACCAACAAAGAGATTTTATATACTTATTTAGTGTGAAAATTTATTTTCTTTGGAGTAATTTAGTTAAACCACAATATATTTTATATTTAATTTTATTATTAAGTTAATCTTTTTTTTTTCAAATTAATCATTACTTTTTGTTTACCGTATGAGTATACATTTAAAAAAAATGTACTTTTTATTTTTGGTACATAAACATTATACATCTCGCTCATAGTGGGTTGTAAGAACCTAACTATTTTAGATACATAAATTATTTTGTATTTATTTGTTTAGTCTACATACACTTTTTATTTTTGGTACATAAACATTATACATCTCGCTCATACTTGGGTCGTAAGAACCTCGCTATTCTATATAAAAAGGCATTTTGTATTTTTTTTTTTAATTTAAATTTCTATGTTATTAGTTTTGCTTAAAAATATTAATACTATGATATATATAATTTTTATAAGATATGGTTTTAAAAGCTTATTAATATTTGTTTTATTCTTTAATCTTCAGATCATTGTGAAGGGAAATATAAAACTTAATTATCATTCAACACAAACTCTACGAATTTGTGCAAGTTTTTTAGGTATTGGAGGTAGCGAAAGCCTAAAAAAAGACTAACAATAATTGTAAACCCATAGAAACTATTTGGGTATCTTGAGCTTCGAATATGGTATATGACAAGAGAGTTGGAGTGAATAAGATGATGCATAAAGAGGAAATCAATGTGTAAGTGAATGGACCCAAATTCAATTCAACGTCCTTAAAATAGGAAAATGATACTTGATTCAATGTTTTTGAAAAGTCCATGCAAGTGCCTACGTATGATTTGTCAATTTTAAATAAATTGAATCCAAGTTGGGGCCTTGCCCTTACACATTGATTTCCACTTTATGTTGCGCATAATCTTATGCTCTTCAACTCTCTTTTCATATACCTTATTCCAAACTTGAGATACCCAAATAGTTACCTTAGTCTCTGGGTCTACAATTATGGCAGGGCTTTTTGGAGGTACCCAAATAGTTACCTTCTTGGAGGATTTTGGTATCTCCCATACTTGAAAACTTGCATAAATTTGTATACAAGTTGTGTTGGGTGATAATTATGATAGCATATTTATCTTCACCAAAATTAGAGTCTTGAATTTATCTCGATTGTTGATTCCCTTCATCCAAATGGCAAGGAGCAAAGTCAACTTGGATAGAGGAAATCAACAATCAAGAGAAATATAGCCAAGTTAAAGAAGAAGATGACACCCTGAGATACAATGTGAACATGCTTAATCCTAATCATAGAACCATGTGTAACTAGAAGAGTCTTCCATCTTTGCAAGTCAGCTTTTCCATAATAAGTCCACAATACAACATAAGTCCTTGAATAAGTCCACAATACAACATAACCTAATTAGTTGTAACATATCATATCCATAAATAAATAAAAATAATTATATTTAAACATTCATAGGAATGGAATAAGGAGTCCACACGAAGGATATGCCAGTCCAAAGGAGAAATCTCTTCAGATCCAATGAAAGCAACATTCTATTTTCCACAACATCTGGTTGGAAAGCACGAGATGTCTAGGTACGACAAGATATATAAACATGACTTCTTCGGTTTATATGTGTTACAAAAACATGACTGCCAGGGTTTGATACAAAGCATAATGTTGTGCTGATTTTGCTTTTATAGAAGATGGCAGAGATATCTATTTTGTCCATAACTCATAGTCTAAATATAATTAACAATATACAATTCAGATAATTTCATCAAATTTAATATACATTCTTATATCAAATAAATAATTTATTATACAATTTTGTATAAAACTAAATCATTTATATGTGCATTTTTGTATCAAACTAGTCAGCGGTCTACTTGGACCTTTATATACTTTCTTTAAATAATGCATGAATCAGATTGAGAAATGTTGAAGATAAGATAATTTGGGACAGGAATAAAGTAAATGGACATATAACTATGAAAGGCACTTATGAAGCAATTTTTTCCTCTAAGTTTACTTTATCTAATAGATGGTGGCATGCTTGGGTTTGGAAATGGGAGATTCCTCTAAAACTAAAGCATTTCTTTTGGATTTTAATGGGAAAAAAACTTCTTAGATGGAAACATTTCAGGAAGATAGGTAAGAATGGTCAAGGTATATGTCTTTTGTGTAGATAGGATTTTGACACTGCAAATAATATATTTCATAGTAGTGAGTTTAGAAGGATGTTATGGGCATCTGCTACAGATATTTTACAGATAAAACGGGGTTGGAAATACCATACATTGGAGGATTGCTTCAAATAATGGTACATAATGGAAAGGAAGTATACACTACTTCCCATCTTCCTTTGCTGGAATATTTGGAAATATGGGAATACAAATATTTTTGAAGATCTAAATCCTAACCTGGATCTATGTTGTTCCACTAGCCTTTTCTCTGTTCAAATCCTATGCAAATACCAAAAAGACAAAATCAATTGAGTATTTCTCCCTTCCTCTTATCCAAACAATTCAGCTTTGTAATTTTTTGATGGTTCTTCTCTGGAAGGAAATGTGGAAGTGGAATGGTAGTAAAGCTGAATGGTAATCTTTTTTTCAATATTTGGATGGGGAGTTTTGTTCTTTGCTGAAAGGATTGGGATTGATTCTATTAAAATATTTGGAGATTCAAAGTTCCTCATTGAATGGGAAAAGGGGATCCTCTCCCTTCATGTCTCTCAGTTGAATCATTGGGGAGGCAGATTCAAGTCTCTATTTGATATTTTCCATTCAATATCATTCATGCACATCTATAGACGCTTCAACAAAGAAGTATACAGGTGATCCAAAATGGTTATAAAATGTAGTGAAGGGATTTTGCATGTTAAATAATTTGTGGAAGAATATTTGAGTTTTGAAGGACATTCCTATGGTTCTTCATGGGTTGGAGTATGTTTTTTTTAGACTGTTTTGTTAGTATGTGTAGAAGGGTTGAGCAGTAGGCTCCTGGTTTTTAGGCAATAGCTAGTTACTTGATAAGCCTCAAATTTGAATATGGGATGATTGGAGATTGAGTTTTTTAAATAATTTGTTTTCTTCCATTCCTTTGAATAATAAGAAAACAATTTTTTTGTTGAAAAAAAGTGATAAAAGTTAAGATAAGGATATTAATCTAAATAAAAATTTTAAGGAAAGAAAAGGTGAGTGGGTTTTACAATGAGAACAATTCATTATGAACTTAAGAAAAAACATTAGAAAAAGGATATTATGGATCATGTCTTGTCACTGAGAGGGAGGGGGGGGGGTGAATCAGTGACATAAATTTAAACATAATTTCTTTGATTTTAGAAAATGTAAAAAATAATTTGGACACAATGTTTTAATGTGGAACCCAATAAGGTAAACCACCAACATGTTTCTATTATCTGGAAAACTTTGTTTTTACAATATACAATAGTTATTTGCAAGCACCCACTTGCTGGAGACCACAATCCCTATGTTTCTTAGCCACTACTGAAGGATGCACCGACACCCTAGTTTCTTTCTGTGACTACATACAAGGATACACCAATACCCTGATTCTCCAGCCACTACTGGAAGGAGGCTAAGAATTCCTTGCAGGAATTTAGCCTACCCTAGAACCACCCTTCCACCCTTGAATGTATTTTTATCAGACTTCTAGATCTTCTTTAAAAAATATGTCTCTTATTACTCTACTTTGGTTTCTGTCTTATGCTTGGGATGCATAGATATGGATGACAGAGACACTTTTCTTCTACTTCAATCTTCTGCTTAAATACTTCTTCTCAATATCAATATATCATCATACCTTTTCAAATTCATTCATGTCTCTTCAATCTGGGAAAACACATCCTTTCCAAACCAACATACTCTTTCATTTCTCTGTTCCTTATTTTTAAATTTGTTTATTAATTTAAGCTTATTTAATCAGTTAATTAATTAACAAACCGTCTTCAGACCTATGAGATCTCTTCCTCTGTAGGCATCCTGGATATTTCCTTACACCAGCTTACCTTCCATCTACAGGATACGAGCTTCCTCATGTTCTCTACAGGCTTCTCTTTCTTCCCTGTAGGACTCCTCATGCTATATTTTCCTCTGTGATCATATTAAGATCTTGAGAGATTAACTAAGCCACTGTGGACGTACTTGATATTTTTTGTAGGCATATAAGCCTTGTCTGGTATTTAACCTAAGATTCTATGATTTATTCATGTGGGGATCACTTCCTCTCGCCCTTAAGTTTTTCTACAGTCTCGTTTGACCAAGGAATCTAGTTTATGTTTTCTAAATTATTTTGAATCATCAAACAAACAACCCAAACCTAGAGGTTCGAGATCTTCCACAGAATGGATATTTGTTTCCATAAGCGTTCCTCTGCACTCAACAGGTTTCCATAGTTTGATCGTTCGACAATTCAAATTTTAGCACTGTCCTTTCCACACCAATCGTTCCACATGCGGATTGTGGAAATAAAAAAACACAACTTTTCCAAGACTTCGTATTTTTACTTTCCTCCTTTCCTTTTTCCGGACTGGCATTTCTGCAATGGCCTTTTCACACTGGCCTTTCCTCCCGTAGATTGCGGAAGTCTGAAAATAATCTTTCCATTTTTTTGAGCTTCTATCTTTCCACCTTTCCGCTTCCTAAATCTTCCTTCCACCATTGTCTTTCCAAACCAACCGTTTCGCAACGACCTTCTCGCTTTCCGCCTTTTTCGTAATGCGGACTGCAGAAATTAGAAAATCAACTTTTCCATGATTTCAACTTTTTTCTTTCTACAATTCTGCACCCGCACTTCTTTTCTGAACCATCAATATTCTTGCGGAACTATTCTCAGCCATCCAATAACAATCCTTTGTAGAACGTTTCTCCTATCCACTTTCCTTGTGAATCTATTCTTTACCTTAGATTTTTTGCGGATCTTCATTTTGACTGTTGATATATTGTAGAGTGATTTCTAACAGTCAGATCCATGATTCTTTGTGGAACTCATCTACATTCACTATTTCTTTGTTTAAACACTTAGCCAATTTTCATCTCAACATGCAAACTAACATTGTTCTCTTGTTTTGGTAGATTGATATTTCGGTCATGTAAGAACCAAATGAGAATCTAATTTCATGTTTGGATAGCTAGTTCACCAAGGATCATGATCATGTCATTTTTAGATCTTACTGACACACACACACATACACATATTCTTGAGGACGTTTGAAAATAGTCTTCCAACCTTTTATTATGACAATTGGACAAATTTCTAATCCAATCTGCCTAAAACATTGTTTTGGTAGGTCCACAACTTCTCCCTCAGCTACTTCCAAGACAAATTGAAGACATGGTAAGGTAGAGAAAACACCTATCTACAAGACCCCTATGTGCTACAGACATTTACTCTAACCCATTATTTAGGGCGGGAATCATCTTAGACCCTTTTAGACCAGTTTTGAGTTATTTATTCCATACTTAGTCAATTTCCTGATTTTCACTGATTTCCATATTTCTCCAGAATGATGTCACATCATCTTCTTTGTCATCATAGGAAATATCTCTTACAAATTTTCCATCATATGTCTCTTACCAATTATGTTATTCTATGTCATAATATCTACCATATCATCATTCATTCCATGTCATCACTACCTTTGTCTTTTCTTTGACTTTCACTGAGTTCACCTTTTGTCTTTCCTTTGACTTTCATTGAGTTCACTCTGCCATCATTTCCTTGGTTATTCCTTTGTCATCACTGAACTCATTTTGACATCAATGACAACTATATTCTATATTTCCAACAATATCCCCCTTTGGCATTGATGGCAACACCCAAATCTTCTCCCCCTTTGATAACAATGACAAAGGATAAGCTATTATGCCCTTTGCTACAATCGACTTGACATAGAATTTCCAATTATTCACTGTTAGACAACTGCCCTTATTTTTCTTCTCCTCCTCTAATTAACTTGGACTTGGTGTTGGTTAACATCCTTCTTTATCTTCTTGTAGTGAGTAATTGAATAAAATATTGTTTGATGTGTTTATAGACTCCCCCTATCATAGTGCTTCTCTTCTTTCCACACACTCCTTCTTCAAAAACTGAGATCAAAACCAATTTTGGTATCTCTCTTCATTCTTTATGCATTTGTATCAAGTCATGATACCAAATCTACATTCAAACATAACTTCATCCTTTGCTAAAAATATGCTTCAACACACTCTTCAAATATGCTCTATAGGTTTGGTATTCATTCTTCTTTATGATTTCAAGGATGACAATATAACCATTACTAACATTTTTATCCATGACAACAAATTTTTCAAACATTCTCCCACTGATTATATGATCCTCTTACATGATTTATTTCAGGGTTCTCTTCTATGTTATGTAGGATTTTTTAGAAAAACCATCCATCTTCATTTCCACTGCTATCACTAATTCCTTCTTCATCTTTATTTCCATCATAATGAATTTCAATCATATCTACAACATTATTAAATCCCTCATCATCTTGGGAAACATTTTTTATATTTAAAATCTTGGTTTCTTCTATATATTTAGAGTTTTCCTTTCTTCTCAAACTATTTCCATAAGGTTCCTTCTGGTTTTTCAAAAACATGTTATCATCTCCTGTCATGTATTTTAAACGATCACTGTCAACACACCAGAGATATTCTTTATATTTTGTTTTCAAGTGAGTTAGACATTCCTCTTTTAATGTTCTTTCTTTCCACAGCTTCTTTTGCTCTCAAATTTCCTTTGGTCTTTCTGAGATTTCCATTAATCTGCAATTGCTTGCTTTATGTCCATAGTTATGACAATTGAAGCATTCTAAATTCCTTTCTTGCAGAGGTGCAAATGAGTAATAATTTCTGCTCTTAACTTGACCAACTATCTGATTGTCCTTGAGGTTATAGTTTTTAACCTCCAAACTTTTCCTTTCATATGCTCTACAATTCATAGCTTTGTGTCCAAAGTTAGAGAATGAAAAAAAATAACCAAGGAAAATGTGAGGATACTTGTTTTGATAAACCTTCTTTGGAGTTGTCTTGAATTCCTTCTTGATGGGTGGAAATGATCTTCTGGAGTTCTAAGCATTCCTTGCATTTTCTTCCTTTTTCTTCTTGAATGTACTGAGAAGAGCAGCTGCATAAGATTTTGAGCTAAATTGATTTTCTTCTTGAGAATAACCTATTCTGTTTTTGTTACTTAGATCTCTTTGTGTGGTTATAATCTCATCTAAAATTTTAGAACTATTTTCATATCTAGCTTGAATAAATTTTCCATCAAGATCTTTTCTTAAGTGAACTAATTCTGCCTCCATTCTTTCACAAATTAGTTGTTTTTCTTTAAGATATTTCTCCATACTTTCTTCTATCCTATTTGCCTCTTGAATTTGGTGTTTCAGATTGCTCATGATTTTCTTCATCTATTTTTCTTTCTGTTCATGCTCTTCTTGTTGTTCAACTAAAAAACCTTTCAGCTGTCTATATTTGTTTTTTTTAATCTTTTTAATCCATCCAAATCCTTGAGTAATTCTTCTTCCATATTAACATCTGCTTCATCTTCTGAATCTTCCTTATGCTCAATTTCTACTATCTCATTAGACTCTTCAATACATAGAAAAAGGACTTCATCATCACTAATCTCAGATGAACTGTTGTCTTCTTCTTTTGAGTAGAAAATCTTTTTTCCTTTGTAATTTTTCTTATAGTGGAATTTTCCCTCTTTCTTTTATTGTTTATTTTTTTCATCTTCATTTTCAAAGTCTTCCTTTAGATAAGGACACTTGGCTTGAAAGTGCCCAAATTTTCCACAATTCAAACATTTGAAGGGAATCTTGCCTTTATACTTCCCTGATCCTTTCTAAATTTTTTTAACAAAATTGGCTTCTTCCTCATCAGACTCTTCATTATGGTTGGTTTGAGTTTTTTGCTTTTGATTTGTTTTCTTGATCACCTTGAAAGCTGATTCTCCTTTTGGGAGATTATAAAAACCTAGTCTTAATTCATAGGCTGTGAGGATTCCATACAATTCATCTATGGTAATATCTTCTAGCTTCTGTCGGTATTCAATAGTGGATTCTTTGGGATTATATGCCATAGGAAGTGATCTTAGTACCTTTTCAACTAACTCATTGTCTGGTAATTCTACTCCCAAACCTTTGATTGTATTAATAAAATTATCAATTCTTTCAAAGTACTTTGAAATATTTTCTTCATCCTTAATTTTTAGACTTTCATATTGTACTTTGAGAGATTGATTTTGACTTGGTGGCATGGAAGGTTGAAACAAACACTGAATAGTCAGGGCAAAGCTTCAAGAGTATGGCCAAAACTAGTTGCTCCTCCTTCTTTTCAATTCCACACTGTTTTAGCTACAAAATAAGGGCTTTAAACTTGGAAAAGTAGAGTTGCATGGATTTGAAGCTACTGGGAATCAAAGAGATCTATTCATTCTCAATTTGATGTCCTCTCATCTCATATGTCTTACCAAAAATCTCTACAAGATTATCCCACACTTCATTAGGTGATTTCAATCCATCAAGATGGAAGAGGAGGTCTCAAACATAGAAGACCATAGGCCTCATCCCTCCTGTTGTGCCATTTAATTTTCTTTGCAGCTGCATTGGGCTCTACATCAGTTGAAATAGTCACCCTATAGAGACCTTTCACTCTCAACAGTATCTCCATCTCTGCTTTCCATTCAAAGAAATTAAATGGAGTCAAGATGATCTTCTGAGATTGAGCCATAGCTCAGAAATTGTTCCATTTAGTTAGCAGAATGCTCCTAGTCAAGATGTCAAACCTGTAATAGAAATATGGAAGGAGATAAATAAATCTACAAATGTTCTAATACCATGTGGAAATTGAACCCAAGTGATAGAACAATTGCACTCACAAAATTGCTAATCAAACATGCAAACTTACACACAAAAGAGACTGAAATTGGAGCATAACACTAATCTGTATTGAATAAGTGTAAAATAGCCAAAATTATGAATTCATAGGCTTCTGCAATATATAATTACATGAGAGATTCAAATGTATAAGGATTCCATTCGAAATAGTAAAAAAACAGGCTTACTAAATCTAGTCAAATCCCCCATAGGTGCATAAAGCAGTTTCCAAATCTACCTAGAGGCTCACGAATTGGAAAATTCAAGTAGGAAAGCTAATAAGTGATGGACAAAAAAATCATACATGCTTTTATTAAGAGAAAATAATGGAGGATGATGAGGGAAAAAAACAAGTCAACTACACCTAGTCTTACTTTCCCTTTTGCCATACATCTCAATAAAGCAGGCAACTTAGAGAAAAAAGAATATATGTGCTAGGGAGGATCTAGAATAAAGTAGATATGCTAAATATGGATTCCAGGAGGTTTCCCAAGTGCTCCATGACTCAGTTTTAGCAAGTTTGACTTCTATGGCATGTGGAAGACAACTTGCATAGAGTGGAATATTGGAAACTAGGAAAATAAGACAAAAATGGATTACTTAATGTCTAAGGTAGGTAACTATGGGTTGATTATTATAATATTTTTTCCATATTTACTTTTGAATCTCTTATGTATATGGTTTCCGATTTGTCCCATATCTCTTTTTCACTTTCACAGGTCAATACTTTTGCAAGAACCTTCTTACTTATTTCAGTTTGTAATGTATTTAAGGCCCTTGCATGTTCCCAAAATTCCTTCATGTCTTATGCTTTTGTTGGAGTGAATTTTGGAACATCATAACCTTCTTCAACTAATGTCCAAACTTCCATTCCAATGGACATCAAATAGTTTTTTGTTATAATATTCCAAAAAACATAGTATTCACCATCAAATATGGGGACTCTTATTGACATCTTCATTTGCTGATCCATAGTGATTTTAATAGGATATTNCGATACCAATTGATGGATCATGTCTTGCCACTGAGGGGTGGGGGGGGGTGAATTAGTGACATAAATTTAAACAAAAATTCTTTTATTTTATAAAATGTAAAAAAAATTTGGACACAATGTTTTAATGTGGAACCCAATAAGGTAAACCACCAACATGTTTCTATTATATGCAAAACTTTGTTTTTACAATATACAATAGTTATTTGCAAGAACCCACTTGATGGAGACCACAATCCCTAATTTTCTTAGCCACTACTAAAGGATGAACCCACACCCTAGTTTCTTCCTGCACCTACAAAAAAGGATACACCAATACCGTGATTCTATAGCCACTACTGGAGGGAGGATAAGAAATCCTTGCAGACATCTAGCCTACCCTAACACCACCCTTCCACCCTTGAATGTATTTTTATCAAACTTCCATATCTTCTTTAAAAACTATGTCTCTTGTTACTCTACTTTGGTCTCTGTCTTATGCTTCGAATTTATAGATCTGGTTGACAGAGACACTTTTCTTCTACTTCAATCTTCTACTTAAATACCTCTTCTCAATATCAATACAACAACATACCTTTTTGAATTCATTCATGCCTCTTCAATCTGGACAAACACATCTTTTCCAAACCAACATACTCTTTCATTTCTCTGTTGCTTATTTTTAATTCTTTTTATTAATTTAAGCTTCTTTAATCAATTACTTATTTAGGAAACCATCATCACACCTGTGAGCTCTCTGCCTCTATGAGCTCCTTGTAGATTTCCTTATGCTGGCTTACCTTCCATCTACAGGCAGCGAGATTCCTCATGTCCTCTGAGAGCTTCTCTTTCTTCCCTGTAGGATTCCTCATGCTATCTTTTCCTTTGCAAGCATATTAAGCTCTTGAGAGCTTAACTAAGCTACTATGGACATACTTGAGATTTTATGCAGGAATATAAGCCTTGTCTGGTATTTAACCTAAGCTTTTGAGATTTCTTCATGTGGGGATCACTTCCTCTCTCCCTTCAATTTTTATGCAATCTCCTATGACCAATGAATCCGGTTTATGATTTCTAAATTCTTTTGCAACATCAAACAAACAACCCAAACCTATAGGTTCGAGATCTTCCACAACATGGATCTTGTTTCCATAAGCATTCCTCCACCATTGTTAGGTTTCCACAGTTTTATTATTCCACTATTCAATTTTTGGCACAGGCCTTTCTACACGAATCATTCCACATGCAGATTCTGGAAATCGATAAACACAACTTTTCCAAGACTTCATCTTTTTACTTTCCACCTTTCCTCCTTTTCTCTTTCTGGATTAGATTTTCCACACTGGAGTTTTCACACTGGCCTTTTCTCCTGCAGATTGCAGAAGTCAGAAAATAATCTTTTCAGTTTTCCAAACTTCTATCTTTCCACCTTTTCGCTTCTGCAATGATCTCTCCGTTGTTGTCTTTCCACACCAACCGTTCTGTAATGGCCTTCCTGCTTTTCGCCTTTTCTATAATGTAGAATGCGGAACTCGAAAACTCAACTTTTCCAGGACTTCAAATTTTTTCTTTCTGCAGTTCCACACTCGCACTTCTTGTCTGAACCATCGACCTTCCTATGGAACTATTCTTAGTTGTATCGTCTCGATCCTTTGTGAAAATTTTCTCCTGTCCACTTTCCTTGTGAATCTCTTCTTGACCTTAGATTTTCCATGTATCTTCATTTTGACTGTTGATCTATTACATAGTGATTTCTGACTGTCAAATCTATGATTCTTTATGGAACTCGTCTACAATTGATATTTCTTTGTTTTAACACTTGGACAATTTTAATCTCAACATGCAAACTAACATTTTTCTCTTATTTTGGCAGATTGATATTTCGCTCTTGTAAGAACCAAATGAGAATCTAATTTCATGGATGGATAACTAGTTCACCAAGGAGCAGGATCATGTTATTTTTAGATCTTACTGACACACACACATATTATGTAGAACATTTGAAAATAGTCTTCCAACATTTTGTTATGACACTTGGACAAATTTATGATCTAATCTACCTAAAACACTGGTTTGGTAGGTCCATAAATTCTCCCTCGGGTACTTGCAAGATGAACTGAAGACATGGTTAGGTAGAGAAAAAACCTGTCTACAAGATGCCTATATGCTGCAGAAATTTACTCTAACCCATGATTTAGGGAAGGAATTCTCTTAGACCCTTTTAGACCAGTTTTGACTTATTCACTCCATACTTAGTCAATTTTCTGATTTTCACCAATTTCCATATTTCTCTAGAATGATGTCACATCATTTGCTTTGTCATCATTAGCAATGTCTCTTACCAGTTTTCCCTCATATGTCTCTTACCAATTCTATTATTTTATGTCCTCTAATATGCCATATCATCATTCATTCCATGTCATCACTACATTTTTCTTTCCTTTGACTTTCACTGAGTTCACCTTTTGTCTTTCGTTTGATTTTCACTGAGTTCACTATGCCATCATGTCCTTGGTTATTCCTTTGTCATCACTAAACTCATTTTGACATCAATGACAGCTATATTCTATATTGCCGATAGGAGAGAGAGGGAGGAATTGGTTTCCAATGAGATATTGACGAGGAGGAAATTTTTTAGGTATGACAAGAAAAATCGTTGGATAATGGATTTCCAAGAATGACTAAGTTTGTAACCATATTATTTGTTAAAGTTGTTGTAATGTTTCTCAATTTCCATGGTTTCTCTGATGATTCAAGAGGCATTATAAAAATTATTTTATTCTTGCTCAAATGTATCATATAAATTTTATTTCCATGGAGCTTGCACATGAATAGAACTTGACCAACCATCACTTGATGAAGAAAAACCAAACCACTAGGTATAGAACCAAACACCAAAATTGACAATGGCTTCATGTCATTGATAAACCTAATTTTTTTTTAGAAACACTAGATATCCCTCATAAATTTCCCCTCATACATTGCTTGAGACCATTGTATATTCCATTTCCAATGCCAAAGTATAATTATCTAGAATATATAAATACACATCATTATGTTTGAATACTATAGGATAGGGTTGGATAGAAGCCGAGATATTTACAAATTTCAAAACAAGAACTCATTATGTAAAGTACTTAACTAAAAAAATAACAAACATGAAAAAATTCTAAGAAATTACATGCTCACAACAAGATCAAATGGTTAAAAATAACATCTCAAATAGATTTCGAGCACATATTAACAACTTTTATTCAACTATCGGTTGGAGGGTGATAAGCTATGATCTTATTTAGCTGTCTTCCTTGGAGTTGAAATAGCTCCTACCAAAATATTCTTTTGAATATGGTTCATGGGATAACAAAATGGTAGTGAGCATACCATGTAGCTTAAAATTTTGATCAATGAAAAATTGGGCAGCCATGGAAGGTGTAAATAGGTGTGGTAGGGATACAAAAGTGAGCATATTTGGAAACATTGTCAACTGCCACCATTATGATTGATTTGTTTCCTACTATTGCAAGGACCATGATAAAATCCATAGAAATGCCAATCCAAATAGTTGTCAGCATAAGTAGTGATTTCAATTCCTTGAATTATAAACTATCTTATCTTTTTTCCTTTGTCATACATTACATGAGGATACAAAATTCTAGATGTCTTATTTAATTCATTCACAAAAAAATTTCTTAATGTGTTCATAGGTTTTTTGAAAGCCAAAGTGGCATGTAATAGGAGATGAATGCAACTCCTGTAACACTTTGAGTTTGAACTTTGAACTATGGACCATGAAAATGAACCCTTTATGGTTCAATTTATCTAAGTATGTATGTTTCACAATGTTCATTCATTGTGTTAATAATTCCAGGGTGTCACTACGTAAGAGTTTATAAAGACTTAAAATTTTACATAGTGACACTCTAGAATTCATAACACATAAGTTCAATTTATATTTTTTCCAAGGGTAGGCGTTGGGTTGATTGGGTCATGTTGAATGATGTGAATGAGTTCGATCACATGGTAATTGGTTCACCAATATTGGTAGGATTTGATAATCCAAACAAGCATGGGTGAGGATAAATCCAATAAAGAACATTCTGCCTCATATTTTCACAATAAAGAATTTGCCACCACATTCTTCTTACCTTTCTGATAGATAATCTCCTAAGAATACCAAAGTATCTTAGTGACCCAATTGTGTTTCTTTGGTGATGATAACCTATGCTCTATAAAATATGTTGAGTTATGATGATTTGTCTTTATTTAGAAATTCCTTGCAATGAGATATGTTTGTCAAGTACTGATGGGAAGGAGGATTCTCATAATCTCTTTCTCATAGGTAGACTTACCCAAACAAAAATCACACAATTATTTATTAGTGAAAGCTAAGGGGTTCCCATATTGCAGCATTATTGTTCCAAGGCCTCATCCTAAAGCATCACATTCATATAATTTTTTTTAGTGAAATCAAGTATTGGTGCAGGAGCATAGGATCAATATGGTAAAGTCATTCATGACTTCACAAGGTCAAGGGAACTCTTAAGGATACCTAGGGTCTAATACATTTGTAGTTTCCTTTATTTTGTAAAAGATGAATAAAAATGGATAAGCAATCTAGATCCTTTTCCACATGTAATAGTTAGGATTGAGTTAGTTGTTTAGTTGAATGAATTCAACAATCTGTTAGTGATTCATAGGGTTAGTAGAGATTAATAAGGACTGTGATCCTTTGTTATTGGATCTGGAAATAGAATCATGATTGTAGAAAACACAATTCGAGTAATTTAGATAGGCATCTTTTGGTTAAGCTCATAGAGCTTAGATGACTCAAAGAAACTTGTTTAGCTTGCAGAGCTAGAGAGGAGTGGAAGAGTAAGACATAGAGAATATGAGAGACAAATGTGTGTAGAATTATGATCAATTGAATAAAGAACATAAATCCATACTCTGCATATTTTTTGTTGTCTTCATGTCTCCATATATCTCTATGTACAGTGTGAGTTTATTCTGGGTATGTGTATAAGCATACTTTGATAAACAAACTACAATTTTGTAGTCCTCAGACGGTAATCATCAAATTGCAGAAGGAATTGATCATTTCAATGATCAATGATCAATTCAGCAAATATCACAAATATTTTAAAGAGCATGTATCTTGGATAGATGCACGGTCGGGTTCTAATTTCGTAAACAAAAGTTGTGCCCAAGATAATCCTAAACCAATCGCCCATACGATTGAATATTGTGTGATGGATATTAGAGGTGATCAAAGATCAACAAGTAAGAAAGATTCCACTGATAAAAGAGAGAGGAGGATAAGGTGAGTTGGGTTGCAAAATAAAAAATAATTACTGGATATTGGATTGAGACCAACGAATGAGAGTGATCATCAAAATACATTGATGATGCACAATGATTCCAATGGGTGGAGTTGCGCGGTTTGGAAAAATTTTGATGTGCGCAAATTTTTTATGAAATCCTATCATCATATTTGAAGTCCATCATTGATATGGTGGGGACATAGATCTAACGGTCCTTAAGGATTCTGTTGATTTAACTAGAAATCATGCAAATTCTTTTCTTGGCCGCGGAATAAACAAAATTTTAAAGTGTTTGAAATACGTGAACAAGTTGGTCGACAGCACAACGAATGATTTGTTTGCTGACTAGCTCGGGTATTGGACCTGTGCCTCCTACCTGGAATCAGGTTTGGTATTATAAAAGAAAGGGGATTATGCGTGGAGGTACAAGAGCATGATAACAGTAGTATTTGTCTCAGAAAGATTGTGAATTGTTAGTTTATGAGGTTGGAGTAGTTTTGTTGTATGAAAGGCAAGGTAGTTTTTACTCCTGTATTACTAATAGATTCAAACAAGTTACTATTGAAAAAAAAATTGTATCCAGTAGTGAATTTCTATGTGAAGAGATGGAGGTCAGAGTTGGAAGAGGTCAGGGAAGGCAAGGAAGACCTGTTGCTAATGAAAATTTGAGAGAGGAGATAAGAAATCTGAGAGTACGGCTGGAAGCCTTGTAAAATGGCATACATCATGAGCACACTGGAGATACAAGTGATGAAGATATCCCTAAAGATGATGGGGAAACAACTATTGAAACTCCCGAGGTAAGAATGTTTAGGTCTATTTTTGGTGCAGGTTCTAGTTAAATAGATGATGTGGTATGCTACAATGGAATCTTGGATCTAGAAGAGTTATTTGATTGGATCAATGCTATGAACAAACACTTCGGCTATGCTGAAGTGAAGGAGGACAAGCAAGTTATATTTTTTATCAAAAGGTTAAGAGGGCATGCATCATTGTGGTGGGATGATGTAAAAGAGGAGAGAATATTGAAAAACAAAGCTAGGATCAATAGCTAGAAAATAATGACAACTAAATTAAAAGGTAAATTTATTACTAAGGACTATAAGTTGATTTACACTGCCCAAATTTACACTTGCCCTCATGCACTACTTCTTTGTCAAACTGCCAAGGAAGAACACTGCCCAAATTTACACTTTGGGTATGTGGTGAAATCCTATAGAAAAACAATATAGAGGAAGCTCATGGATAAGAGCCCATGAAGAATCTCAAGCTAGGGAGTTTGATGTAGGAGCATAGGTTCAAGAGGGTAAATTCATTCATGACTTCACAAGGTCAAGGGAACTCTTAAGGAGACCTAAGGTCTAATACATTTGTAATTTTATTTATTCTGTAAAGGATGAATAAAAATGGATAAGGAATCAAGATCCTTTTCCACATGTACTAATAGGATTGAGTTAGTTGTTTAGTTAAATGAATCCAACAATTTGTTAGTGAGTCATAGGGTTAGTAGAGATTAATAAGGAATGTACTCCTTTGTTATGGGATATGGAAATAGAATCATGATTGTATAAAACACAGTTCGAGTAATTTCGATAGGAAACTTTTGGTTATTCTCATAGAGATTAGATAGCTCGAAGAAACTTGTTTAGCTTGTAGAGATAGAGAGGAGTGGAAGATTAGGACAAAGCGAATATGAGAGATAAATGTGTGTAGAATTTTGATCAATTGAATAAACAACAGAGATCCATACTCTGCATATGTTTTTGTTGTCTTCATGTATGTTGGCCTCTTTCTCCTTCTCGTCTCGACCCACGATTCAACAACAACATAATACCAACAAGACACCAAAATACATCGGCCCGACAGAGCAAGATCAATCGGCAACACCCATGAGGCAGGAGAAGTGACACCTGATATATCTTAATGTGTAACTTCCAAAACCATGTTTCTGCAGTTCATGAGGGATTATAGTCCCTTGGAGCACAATCAAGGCACTCGACAAAGATGATGGGATGGAGTCTTTCACTCCATGACAGTGGCACAACTAAGTTCCATAGGTCACTCACGCGACATGACCTTCTCCTTAATATTTTAACAACTGGCACAATTATGCGACGTATTCAATTCCTTACACTGGACAGACAATGTGTGACTTATATTTTAACTTAGCATATTTAACCATGAACTCATACACAATAGTCCAATAATACTTTTAAACAGTCATTCATTTATACTGTAACATATACTCAAAAAAACTGTAACTGTAATAATGTAAGATAAGAAAACATTCACCTAAACATTCACCATTCAACAACATTTATCCATATAACATAGGAAATAACATGGAAACCCATCTGGGAAAAACCACCAAGGTGCTCTTCATCTGGCATGAGAAATATTGGTAGCACCTTGCAGCCTACAATTTGCAGACTGTTCTTAAGATATGTCTTTTTGACTCAATCTCCTTGCTCTCATGCTCTCTAGTTTATTCTCTATATACTCCTACTGATCCACACATAGCATAGATCAACTCTTCTACTTTACTAGCGGTCTATGCACACAGTTGCAAGATACATGAATCAACAACCTTCTCCTTCTACCAGACTCTACTCTAATATTATATAACAAAATCTAATTGAATCTAATGAAAGCTAACCAGGTTTAAAAATATCTCTCAAAATATAAATGAAGCTAACCCTTATACATAGCAGGTTCCTTCTATTTATACTACTTACCAGACCACGTAGGGTCGATTGAGTACTACTCAGTTATTACAGACTCAAGTATTTACAAAATATCTCTGTTACATTAAATATTGGCCCATACCTAGCTGCAAAAGTCCTGTAATGCATTAACCACATCCTTAACTAGCTGCGAAAATGTCTTTCAGCTCATTTGTACCAGTCATAACTAGCCACAAAAATATCCTTCCTTCTTCTGTTGGTTCATCCTCTTCATCCTTCCTTGACTTCTACCTATCTAGTATTAACTCTTCTACTTGCCTCTTCCATCGACTATGGATGTGCTTTTCCTTGTTGCACCAATCCTGTCGCAACTTCCTCGCTTCCTTTCCTTCTTTATCCTGTATTTCATTTATCACTCATGCACTTTTCCTTATTTGTTTTCACGTTAGCTTCTTCCTTATGCACTTTTCCTAGCCCAACAAGACCCCGACACTCACATGTGGATCATCCTAAGCCACTAAGAAAAAATGGATATGTCCGCAAAATTGTAAATGCTCACACTTAAGCCTCCAGCTCGGGCTCTGGCCTAGGTTGCATGGGAGGACCAATATTGTCTTGAAATTCCTTTAACATCTGTTGCTCTAGAAACTTCCACTGTTACTTCCTTCGCCTCTGCGACTAGCCTCTCCACTTGGTTGGAACTAATATGTTTAGATGGGATTTCCTCCAATGACTACAACATATGTTGAAGTTTTTTCTGCATGGGCTAAATAAGGCAAGTGAGTCACCCTTCGTCCAACTGGTGTGCCTCCACCTCCGCTTCCCTAGTCCTCTCTTGGGAACGGAGAGCTTGGAACTCCTGTTGTAGTTGTTTGATCTCGACCATATTCATGACCTTTTCTTTAAATGACAGCTTCTTCACATCTACCTTTGTCGTAGTGATTTTCTCTTCAGCTTGCCATGCATTTTCCTTTATCTTTTCTCTAGTATCATCCTCCAGAAGCACTTCCCATATCGTGGAAACGACTTCAACTTCCTTAGCGCAGAGTTTTTCTCCTTCACTTATCTTTCCAATAGCCTCAGACACTGCTCTGCTGCACTCCTCAAGCACCTCAAGAGGTGTTCTTGGTACCTTCCTAGCCTGAAGCTCCTCAACCTGCTTCTTCAGTTCCATTACAATCCGTGACAGGAGGGAAAACTTAGCAGCTGAATCTTCATCTTCCTCACTTGCTTCTGGTGGGAACTATGCGACCACACCCTTAATGGATTCCTCTAGTGCAACACGGATTTGCTTGCATGGCACAATTTCTTGTTCTTTTTCTCGCAGGAGGGTCTTGTGCTGCTTGGCCTTCCTGTGTTGTTTAATCACCTGATACGACACTGCATTCTCCCTGATCCTGATTTCTGTCGGAGATACCTACTAGATAACATAGACTTCATCTAATGTGAGCTTGGACAAGTCAATCTAGAATGTGTCAAACTCTTTGACAAAATCATCAAATGCGCCCATCCCCATCCTTGTCTCCATTGCACGCTCGTGGATTTCTACTTTGATTGGAGACACTAGTGATGGTGTGACTAAGGGGACATTATCATCCACGCCATATGTTTAGGCCTCAATAGTGGCTTTGATTTCATTGATGGCCTCTGTAAGCTTAGTGAGGTGCTTCAAAACATGACCAGCCATGTTTACCTACTGTGCATTGAAAACCTCGAGACTTTTCTTGGAGACCTCGGTTACAACGTCTGCTAGCATGGGAACATCCTCCTCATTCAAGGTGTCGATGTTAGATGATTTAATGGTGTTTCTCTTCTTGTGTAGTGGTCCACGCTCTTACTGCTATTTTTGATGGTAGTTGCAGATCTCTTTGTCAATAGGTAATTATTCTGCATCACTTTGATGGGAACCACCATCACCATTGTTATCATATTTTTCTTCTTGCGACTGATTGTCTTGATTGTGGACCTCCATCATTACCTTGTCCATTTCCAGCATCGCTGCCTGCGCCAATGTTTCCACCTTGGTTAGCTGGTGGGTATTCCTGGTCTTCATCTCCTTCCAGTGGCTCTGCTATTGGGCCATGCCATTCATCAAGCCACTCCCTGAAAATTGCATCCACATCATCATCAGTGATCATGAACCCTTCTTGGTGCACTTGCTTGGTTAGGTCGTTCTTTGGCTCCAAAATCATGTTATGTGCATTCGCCTGGAAATTGATGAAGGTTGCATATCTATGCACCATCGTAGCCTAGACTCTGTGAGATCATTTGATAACATCATGCAGTGCCTCAGCATGCAAAAAAAAATCAATGTTACAATCTTTCTGTAGGATCTTGTTTTTCTTATCCTCCCACAGGTTATGGTACTTTTTTCCAATGCAAGGTAGTGGGATATCCATTGGTTCGTAGTTGGGTGGTTTGGCCCCTAAGGTGAACGAGATCAGGATGAGTAGCTAGGAGTAGTGAAATTTGTATTTGGGATCCTCCCACACCTCCGTTGCACCATCGATTGGTTCATTTAGTAAGAACTGCAACCAGTTGAAAGTCACACCTTGTGCGCATTGCTCTAAAAGTTCTACCGCTCCAGGGGTGCATTCATTTGGCCTCATATTGTGCAACAGCTTGCACGATATGATCCTTGTCGCAAACCGCATGTTGACGTATTCAATCTGGTGAACTGAGAATCCCCTACACGCACGTTGCAGATTATACTTTGTTTTCGTCTTAGTGGTATCCTTGTTCTGGCGCAAATATGGCATGGGGTCATGTCCTTTCTTTTGAAGTCCTATGATCAATGAGATAAGCTTGACATTGACTGGGTATGGTCGATCGATCCATAGGAACCCTCTATGGAAAGAGACTAGGAGCTATTTCACATATGTATTTTCCTATAGGCTATGGCCAAAATGGGGCATGAACAACATATTCATCCTTTTTGCTTGGTCAGCACCAGTATCCCACTTCATTGGCTTGAGAACCTCCGACCCACTCAGCCCGGCCTGAATTGTGACCATTTAGTTCTTTTGTTCTAAACCCAGCTGTAGGAGAGTGTGTTAATCCTCAAAATTCAATTTGGTGAGCTTTGGAATTATGTCCATTAGCAGGGGTATGCACTCAAGGATCCGAGGTGCTACTAAGAATGTATTGGCTTTTGTGGGAAGCATCATTGGCTCTGCCTCAGCTCTCCATGGAAAACATAGTGCAGGAATCTCTCTTCTTCCTCCTTAGCATACAGGTCTTTGCGGGGTGGGGAGTCCTCCTCCATGAACTCTTCCTCCAATAAGTCTTCCTCCATTACATCTTCCTCCATTGGTTCTTTCCTAGCGTTGTCCACAACGACCTTAGCCTTAAATTTCCTTGTCATTCTTGGCCTAGATGGCTCTCCATTCGCTCTATCCCAAACCTGTATCAACTCTCTAATAGGTTGTGTAGGTGTAGTTGGTGGGTTCTGAACTGAGTTCGACACAGGGCCCAAACTAGGTGGTGGAATAGGGATGGAGTAGCCACAGGAGAATGCTTCTTTCTTGGTCGCGCCATTAGGTCGAGTTCTGGTTCTTTCTCTGGTTACTGGACTTTGGGTGATTCAATATCTTCCTCAATTGGACAGCCCGAGGTGACAGTCATGTTAGATATCTTGCTTTCACTGGGGATATTTATGATAATGGGTATTGGTTCACTCTGTGACAGTATTCGACTTTGTAAATTCTCAGCTCTTGCAAAATCTCGGCGCTGTAAACTCTTTGTGCGTAAAATAAGGCTTGGTGGCGAAGCCTCATATTTATACTAGCCTATGCGTCTTGCAGTAATCACATGATGGTAGGTCGAGGTCTAATCGATCACATGGGTGTCTTAGCCAACACGTTCCATCATTAACTGGGAAGCTTGAGTGCTGCACTGTACCTGTCAACACATTATGGAAGTTATGTCGAGGACAACTGATGGGACTAAAAAGAACGTCGTCATTCTTCTCGTATCTCATCATATTAATGATGCTTAGCTATCATAACCACCTCAATATTTGTCGAAGTTTTGCAAGTTAATTTCAACTAGCCTATCATTTCTGCTTTTTCCTATGCTTTTCACTTTTTCTTGCGCTTTTAGCTGGTTCTGTCGCAGACATGCGCTAGAACAATTTTTGTTTTGTTTTTTCAACGTGCAACACAATTTTAGCTAGGGATGTTGTGACCATCATAGTATCATTTCAGGCGGCTTCCATTCACCATACCTATGACATACTTCCCATCTAGTCTCTACAGTTTTACTCCGCCTGCATCAGTGATGTGCACGATCACATATGGCCCTAGCCAATGCGTCTTCAACTTGCCTAGGTGTTTGAAACATTTGCTATCATAGAGCAACACAAGTCCTCCAACTTTGAATGGTTTGACTTGGATATGGAACTCATTCCATGCCTTCTGTCTCTGCTTCTCGATAGTCTGATGAAATCCTATGATGAGGCATTCCTCTTCCATCTGGATGAGCTATGACAACCTTTATTCAACAACATCTCTGTCAGTCAACTTTGTCAGTGTAGCAATCCATAGGCTTGGCACAATATACTCCATTGGTACAACAACTTCCTGTCCATATACTAGTCTGAATGGGATTTTCCCTATCAATCGTTTGCAAGTTGTGCGATACTCCCATAGCACAAATGATACTATCTGATCCCAGTCATATCGGCACACATTGCATACCTTGGTTAATACATTCTCTAGGATCTTGTTGAAAGCTTCAACCGTTCCATTTTCTTAAGGATGATAGGGTGTCATATTCTTATGCTGGATCTGGAACTCTGTAGTAAGCTCAACAATCATTTTGTTAACAAAATGCATACCTTGGTTGCTGAGTAGAATTTTTTTGCAGCCAAATTTAGTCACCACATTTTCAAATAAAAATTTCTCCGCAGTCGCAGCGGTGCAATCTTTAACAGGTGCAGATTCAATCCATCTGGTTAAATAGTTTGTTGTAGTGATAATGTAGTGTGCACCAGTATTTTTCCTTGGGAGAATGATTGGACCCACAAAATAAACAACCCATTTGTTAAAGTCTTACAGTGTTATCTGTGGTGCAAGCGGCATCTCATTGCAGAGCGATGGTTTTCTTATTCTCTGGCAGATATCACAGTGCCGACAATAGCTTTTGGTATCCATGTGTATGGTTGTCTACCATAGTCTTTCCTACAATATCTTGCGCACAGTTTCCTTTACTGTGTAATGTCCACCTGCGACATCGGCATGTGCTTCACTCATAACCCAAGGTCTCTCATAATAAAAAATACAGCGCCACAATATTTCATTCATGCCCAATTTGTACAAGTGTCCGACGATCAATGTGAAGTCCGAACCTCTAATGACCAAGTGTTTCTTTTGATTGATAGATATTCCTAGAGGTGCATATCGTGTACTCAAAAAACATATGATAGTGTTAAATTCCTTATTATGATCTTCCATCATAGTGATGACAAATAGTTACGCGTTGGGAAAATTATCTTCCAGGCTAGTTGGTTCTTCACCCCTTTCTATCCTCGAAAGGTGGTATGTCCCAACATTCAGTCGAATAAGTTTGACAATGACCTCAAAATCAAATTCTTGAAACAGGAGAAGCCATCTACAAATATTCCCCCCCAACACTGGCTTGTTGACTAGGTATTTCAGCGCCAGATGATCAGTTTACATTTGAAAATGTCCACCCAAAAAGTACTGTCGAAACTTCTGAAGTGTGTAGACCATAGCGAGGCCTTCTCTTTCCATTTTCGTGTAGTTATTTTCTTCCATTGACAGTTTTCTACTGGCAAAATAAATAGGGTGGTCAAGCGCACCCTCTCCTAGTTTTATCAAGACTATGCTGAGTGCGATAGATGATGCGTCAACATGCACATGGAACTCTTTCTTCCAGTCTGGAGATACAAGTATTGGTGTAGTGGCCATCTTGTTGTTCAATTTGTCCAAGATTTTTTGGCAAGCTGGTGTCCACTGAAACTTTGCATCTTTCTTCAATAGTTTTTGCATAGGTGTAGTGATATCTGCATACCCTTTGATGAACTTCCTGTAGTATCCTGTATGTCCTAGCAATGATCTGAGTTGCGTGATTGATGTAGGTGGTGATAAGTCAAGAATAATCGCAAATTTTGCTGGG
Organism: Pseudotsuga menziesii; assembly: GCA_001517045.1. NCBI lineage: Eukaryota > Viridiplantae > Streptophyta > Pinopsida > Pinales > Pinaceae > Pseudotsuga > Pseudotsuga menziesii. Next base: position 56,850 of record LPNX011017487.1, on the reverse strand, counting down.
TTGACCAAAATACCATCGTGACACATGATGTGACCCAATAGAACATCGAATGGTGTACAAAAAATACATTTCTTGGAGTTGACCACGATCTGATACTGGCGACAGTGGCCCAACATCATGCGCAAAATCTCAATATCGTCTCTTAATAGACCAAACATAGTCCAATAATCAAAGTAGACCTCAAGAAATTTATGTCTAACATCTTTGAAAGCAGAGACTACTATTCTAGAAAAAATAACAGGTGCATTATTGAGTCTAAAGGGCATTACCATACACTGGTAGCATCCCCATTATGTGACGAAGGTTGTTTTTTGGTGATCCTCCTTTGTGATTCTAACTTGATGATATTCAGAGAAGCCATCGGTGAATGAGTACATATGTTTCCCTTCAATCCTTTCAAATAATTCATCTGTAAATGGTGTTGGGAATGGATAGTGCAAGCATGCATCGTTCATCTTCCTTAGGTCGACATAGATCCTTAGTTCGCCCGTTGTTTTCTTATCCTAGATCACTATAGGGGTGATCCACTCCGATTCTTCAGTAGGTTGAATGATTCTTGCATCTAGCATGCAATCCAATTCTACTTTTACCTTTTCTTTATATCTTGGGTTTAGTCTATACGGGCGTTGTTTACTAGGTTTAGCATCTGGTCGGAGGAGTATTTTCATCTCCCCTGGGTCGCCGAATATCCCCTTAATATTCGAAAAGTTAGTAGGGAATAAGTCCTAATATTCATGTAGCAAGTGTGTGATATTCACGACTTTCTCTTCCTCCCAATAATCTCCTATATTGGACAAATTTGGGTTCTCTGACAACCCAATGTTTACTTTCTTGATTTTCAATGGCTTTAGGAATTGGTCACTTGAAATACCACTTCCTTCCACTACGCACATGCCCTCTGATTTTGGTATGTTTATGTTAGTTGGATCATCATCTGGGTCTCTAGTTAGATTGTAACAATGTTGGAATTTGTTTGGGTAAGTGAGTTGTGTAGCACCATGGAGGCTGCGCAAGAGAACGTGACACCGTGCAAGTCAAAGGGAGCGCGACGGGCGGAAAATAAACCGCTTTTAAATATTTTATGCATATTTTTGTATCGGTTGACCAAATTTTGTGGATATAGTTCATTAGTGGTTAAATCAGTTATAAGTTAGTCAGAAGTGGAATTTGAATGTAAAGGCGCAATCCTATATATAGATTAGAATTGCAATTGTAAAGAATAGAATATGGAACATATAATGCGGAGGTGTATGAGATGTGCTTGGGACAAGACTGAAGTAAGAGATAGAGACTTTTGGTGATTTATGAGTGACTCTATGGATTGATATTTCTCTTTTTGTGGAGAGAGAAGATTGTTGTTTTGGATATTTTAATAACATGATACGACGGATATTGAGCTCAATCACTGTTGTCCTTGTTCCTCTTGCATAAGTTGCTATGACTTTTACTGTCTTTATTTGCTGTGATGGCTCTGTTTTATGAGGAATGCAATGCTGCTAGGATGTATTTTCCTATATTTTATATTATATGAATGATTAATTCCATACTGTTGTGATGAATAGTTGAATGATACGACCGATTAGATCTACGAAAGAAAATATAGATTTGTGATGAATCATGCAATATCTAATGAATGGTTCTGCTGGACCTAATAGTTAAGATGATAAATCTCTAATGCCACGATCCTCCTCCTTACTGCTGGAAACATGGTTGCAAGAGCTCTCCCTCAAACATCTCGAGTGAGACTTCATCTGCTCTTTGGGTGTTGCCGAGTAGGGTAAGACCTGTCTGGGTCGATGCTTAGGGAGATTGTGCTAGTTGGGCATCGACAGAATGGGGACCCTTGTCGATGAGACTTTGTTGGTGGGTTTTATCCAACAAATGGTTCTGTTGCCGGAACCTCGTTGTGATGGAAGAGGAGGATATGTTGTGGCATCCAATGAAACCGAATACCCAAGGTTGGTTTGACTTCAGACTACAAGAGTTCACTAAAGCCGAGAATCATAATCCAATGTTGACTATAGACACATGGTTGGCGAGATACATTCACGAAAGTCCTCAGGAATGGTTTTTCTATGAGTTTCCTGTCATACTCTATGAGTGGTTGGAGCGATGCACCTACAAAAAGCGCAACTTCCAGGGAGGAGAGTTGACATCCTGGACCCCCAAGCTAATTCAAGAACTCCAAGAAATTGACAATAAGGTGTCGCGGGCTGTTGAAGTTTGGTTGGATAGTATTCTAGAAGGATACATTACTGAGTTTGTAGTTGATACCAACAAGTCCTACAGTGAAGCAGAACGAGAATTTTTCAACGAACCACAAGGAAGGTTCTTGTTGTCTCTTGAATTGTCAATCAAGAAGCTTGTTTGTGAAAAGGGCATACTAAAGATGCACCTTGAGTAGTAAGACTCTGGTGTGTGGAGGATGTGAACACCATAATAGAAGGGGGGCGATGAACGGAAAGATAAGGGGTATATGGGTGTAAGTTTTGATGAGATTGTGAGGGTAGCCAAGAAAGCGAGTGGTTGTAGGAGGGGAGGAGCAAGGTTCCGAGAAAAGAAGAGGTAGAGGATAGGAGATCCTGCTACTATTGGAACACAAGACCATGAAGGAAAACCACATAGGATGAAGCATCCCTATAATGACAAATAGGACAAGCAGACCCAGGCTATGCCTAGGGTGGTAGCAAGGTCAAACCCCGGTAACAACGTGTCCACACCTTTTCACAGTACTCCACCATCAGGAAAATATACAAAATATATGTCGACGTGTCCGACATTCCAAACCACTTCTAGTAGTAAAGCAACATCTGCAGGAAGAAGGTCTAAGATGGTAGGAGACGATATGAAGCTATCAATGTTCCATGGAAATGGCACTGATGACCTGGAATAGTCATGGTTCTTATGTGAGGTAGTCTAGACTTCCAGACGGACTGCTGACAAGGATGTAAAGAAAGGCTAGTTAGTGACCACCTTTTGGGGTTGTGTGCTCGAATGGTACATGAGATGCATATAGTTCCTGCAGGGGACCATGATAAAGACATTGGATGAGATTTATAGGGGAATACTTGAAGAATTCAAGAAACCAAAATATGAAGCACAATACATTACAGAGCTGAAGGAAATCAAGCAATTCCCTAACGAGATGGTTTGTGACTTTCATAAGAGGTTTAAGACTCTAATAGCATGGGTAAGCTTCGATATGAGTGACGTCCAACATAAAGAATGGTTCATTGCAACACTGGTCCCTCATATCCAACACCGATTAATGCAACAAAAAATCACAATGCACAACGAGGCTTTGGAAATTGCGATGAAACTGGAAGTTTCACCTATTGGAGAAACTATTGTCGGCATGAACCAAATCCAGGCATAGCTAGCGAACCTGACAATTCAACTACAGGATATCAAGAAGGTGAAAGGTGAACATGATGAATTGTGGTGTAATTGGTGTCATGTGGATGGACACACAAAAGATACTTGTCCTTCTTTTCAGAATTATCTACTCTCAGGAGCTCCGAACCGATTAAGTTGTGGTAGTGTGCCCTAGTGTCACAGAAAATGGGCACCAACATGAATATTGTACCTACATGCATAAAATGGTTACGAATACAACAAGCTTATATTGCACATTCTGTCGATCAATGGGGCACGTGGATAAGGATTTTCGAGCCTATGATCTACTTCAAGAGAAGACTTATGATGCATTTTTTGTGAAAGGTGAATATCCTCGCACGGTTCAGCAAGCACAGGTGATACAACCACCTCCTAAGGTCCAGTACACACCACCACCGTAGATGCAGTTTATTCCATCGCAACCACAAACACAGGCTGCACCTCAGCCATAGTTTATGCTGAGACCACAGTACACTCAAACCCCAATGGCTCAACAATAGTATGTGTAAGAAGTGCACTATGTTTAGCAGTATCCAAATCCCCCATAGCGACAAATGGTGTAACCCTAGTATCAACAGCAGGTAGCTCAACCACAATATTAACAACAAGGAGATACCATGGAGGATTTGGATTCAGAGAAAGAGGAGGTTTCGGTTGTGGAGGAGGATGAGGTCATGCATCAATCCAGTGTTACAACTGTGGGACATTTGGCCACTATTAGAGAGATTTTCCCCATTTGCAATGCGTGTATGGCGCGGTGAATGATGATGCTGTTGAAAATTGTCCTCAGTTGATTGTGCAATGGAAAGCTAACAATGTTCAACTGTTACAAAATTAGAATCAGTTCTACAATCAAACACAGAACCAACAACAAATATAGAATCACGGGCAGCCCCAAATTCCTGTACAAAATTAGAATATCAATCATCCTATGTGTTAGCACCTCTATTTTGAACAACTGAGGAATAAATATGATGGAGGAGTAATAAAAGGATACATGAACTTGGCTAAGTTTAATAGTTTGATTCTATTATTAAACTGTGCATAATAATTAATTTGGCACACAATCCAATGGTGTAAAGCGATTGAGCTGAATATCTACGGTTTAAAATAGATCCGCTAGATAAATATGTGCAAGAGATAAGGAGAAGCGAATATGGTTAACGAAGCTTGAAGATCAACGGTGATGGAATGAAGCAAACAAAATATATGACTAAGAATTAGTCTGCTGAATAAAGATGCACACATGAAAAGAAAAAGAAGGCGAGTGGAATTTACATAACCAATCCCAATCCAACGGCTTATGTGAAAAGTGAAAACTCATCAATGGTCTTTATTGTTTCCAGAGAGTAAAGTTGTGAGATGATTAAAATATAAAGGTGGTAGCAGAATGTAAACCATGTTCCACATGGCGGTTCGAAGTGAATTTCATGGAGAAAAGGAGTTAAGGAAAAACCGCTTAATGGAGGCTTTGGAATAGACCATCATATAAAGGTAAAGTTGACTTGCTTTTTAAAAAATAATTTTATTTGCATGCTGCAGATGAGGGAAGGAGACAGTGTGACATATTTCTGAATTCAACCTTACGTATCTATAGTCACAGTCATGGGTAATCCTTCAAACACTTAAGCATTGTTCAAAGAATTATCGCCATTATTTGTTATGGAAAGGGAACAGGGATTAGGAGTTTTAAGCAGAATTCTGGATGAAAGGGAAGAATTTATTGTCCATAGGGAAAGGAATGTTTGTGACCCGGTTTTATCAATTGGAAATATATCAGTCTTTAAAGAGAGGTTGTGGCAGTGTAATTTATAGTGAAATGACATTATGAATTTCTACAAATCTTTTTCGTATTATTTCGCTGTTGAGCAAACTTTACCATTTCCAGAATTTGTTGAATGGTGTGCAAGTAGTTATTCACCTTCTGAAAGATTCATCATAAGTCATACCACTTCCAAAATAATTTGTAAGATTGATGCAAAATCCATTCTCGGAATACTTAACCTACCTGATAATTTCCCTGACAATTGTGAGTCTGTGAATGAGTCTGTCCTAGTTGAAATGTACAAAAGTTGTAAAACTAAAGTTAGATGCAAATTTCTATCCAGTATTCTTAAAGAGGGTCAGTCATGAGAGGGACTTTTTCTGCCATATAATGCTAACATTTTCAAAAAAGATGTATAGTTGGTCATGTCTTTAGTCTGTCAAATTTTGGGCCTAGATGATGATATTCATATTGGCGAAGTTGTTTTAGGTTTCTTATTGCAAATGAGTTCAATTGATCTCGAGTCTCATTTAGTCCATTATTTCAATCTGGATGAGTATTTGGATGAAGTCATCCATATCCAGTTAGTTGAATTTCCAAAGGTCAAGTTTTTCAAATATTAGTCATACTTATTGAACATGTTGTTGTGTTCAAATGTATCAGAGTTATAGTTCCTGTCCACTATTTTCTCTCCGGATCTTCCAAAACAAATCAATATGTTTGAGTTTGTAAATACCATTATGTACGAGATGTACAAGTTGTTGTTTGATGAAGTATTACCAAGAGTGTTAGAAGAAATGAAACTCATGCTGCAATCATCCTCAGAGGATAGAATAGGAGACTCGTTCTTATACAAAGATTTTACTATTTTGAGGGTGTATGGTTTCATTGGGGAACCGTACAAGTTACCTGTTTTTCTGACTCCAAGAATTTTTGCACTTGAGTTCATGAGGCAGAGATTATGTGCAAAGGAGGAGCATTTTGGAGCATTCAAGAAGTCTTTTAATATTAAATTTCCTCTTAAAATTGGTCCATTTATTTTCAAAAACAAAAGTGCCTTGATGATTGTAGAAAAGTTATTAGAAATTATGGATTTCCAGAAAGAACAAAGAATCAATTATAATCCACATCATATAATTTCTCAAAGGAAGCAATCAAATAAAAACAAACCATTCGATCATCAGGTTGTTGAGGGTTTAGAGGAAATAGCCAATTTGTCTTGTTTTGAAGAAAGTCCAGGAATTGATGAAAGTAGGAGCAGTGAGTTGACCACAGCAGTTCAAGCACTTGAAAATCCTAGCACTCTCAATAAGAGAAGTCTTTCTGAAATGGAGAGTATGGATGTGGATGAAAATAGTTTATATAAAAAGATTAAAACACATTCTCAGGATGATCAAGTTTCAGGAGATATAATTTCAGAAGATTCAAAGAAAATAGTTTTGTTCCCAAAGAATTCAGTACAAATACATCAGTATTCCTTTGGAGGAGAAGGTAGTGCAGAGCCTAATTCAGGTTTTAAATCCAGAGTAGAGTTCATGTCAAGCTATGCTGAAAAATAGATGCAGTCATCAGAGGAAACCAAAAATCTACTTCCTCGAGTTATAAGTCTAGTCGATCAAAAGACATCACTGATTTATACTCGAGATGTGGAGAGGAACACATTGAAGTTTTATATGGTTAGTGATAAAAAAGTATCTGAGATGGAAGTAAGATTAGATAAAATTAGTGTCCCTGACACAACTCCACAAGTAGACGAGGGATATTATTTATTCAGATTTATTACATGCTATTATGAAAGTTAATAAACTGCAAACCCTTGTAGATAAAATGGAAGTCCAATTGAAGCATGAGAAAGTAGAAAATAAAGCAAATCTGATCCAAATTAAAAAATTACAGGGAGATGTTATAAGCTTGGGAAGTGAACCAAGAAATGCACAAGCCACCAAAAGGATTTTATAAGAAAAAGACAATACCATCCAGGTATTGAAAAAAAAGCTTAAAATCCCAAATGCTGAACATGCTTAGTCCCAAGAGTTATTTATATTGCAAGAAGAAAAATCTGAATTGATGACCCATATTTCAAAGTTAAAAAAGGATCAGAATGATGAAAAGGAAATTATGGAGATCAAGGAATTGAAGGAAGAAAATGAGAAAATTAAATCAGAATTGGCTAGGATCATTGAAAATAAGAATAAAATATTAAATGATAAAAGCCAGTTGCAGAAAAAGTTTAATGAGTTGAAAGAAAGAAGTACAGGAAAAGCTCCTCTCCAAGGAGCTAAGCATATAATTTGGGATACATTATCTGTGGAAGTTAGTAAGTTTAGGCACTATCTAAATTTTATTGATGATCAAAGTGCATTATTTAATTTAGCTATTCAAAGACTAAAGTTGGCAAATGAGACCATGGAGAAGAAGCCTTTAAACACATCTCAAAATGCTTTAATTTTTTTTTGAATTCTTTAACATATCAAAAGTTGTAGGAGATTGGAATTAAGGACAGAGTAGCTATTGTACTATGGTCGGAGAAATTTATTAACAAACATCAGCTCATGAAGGTGGTGCAAGATAAAGCAAATGCAATGTCTTCACAGATAAATGATTTCAGACGTGCTTTTAAGGAGTTATTTGAAGATGGCCTCCCTTCTTTCAGGGACACCGAGGGAAGATTATTTTCTCAGGAACATTATCATAGTCAGTTAGTACAAAACTGCATGGACCATTCAAAGTTTGAAGACTTGGTAAAAGGAGTGAATGGAAAAATCATCGTAGAGAAATTAATAGAGGATTTCGAAATATTGCAAAAGTTCTTGATCGTTAGAGGAGGATTTCCCACAGTATCTTATGAGGCCTGTGTGGATATGGAAGTATCTATCAGATAAATGATAGAATATGACATGCCAAGTGCAGAACAATGGAGGACCATGGAAATATTTGGGAAGACCAAGTATATTCTCCATCCTTGAGAATAGGTGTTGTGCGTCATGATGCTGCTTATTCAGGCCTTGCTGTCACCAAGTTGATTATAATTAAACGATCTGTTATTAGAATCAAATCATGTAGTTTATTCCTAGTTGTTAGGGATATAGTTACAAAAAAATTTGAATATCAGATTATTCAGTTATTCATCTTCTTGGAAAGAAGTTATTTGTGTATATATTTGAATTTACTTGATGTATTGGGGGTTGGAACCCATATGTTTGATGAATGTGTTTTTTGAGGACATATAATTTTTGAAATAACAAAGCTGAATGTTGGTTGATCATCAGAGATTCTTTTGTCATTTATGTTACAGTCTGTGCCTTTCCTTTCTACGTGATTGTTTTCTAAGTGTCTATCTTCCATTTTGTTTTCTTCATATCTAAAGCATAGTGTTGAATAGTTCAGAATTCATGCTCATTAAGCTCTGGCTACTGTTTCATATATTTCATAAATATTTCTGCTAAAGTTGATATGGAATTCATCTTATGATGCTCTATATTGATGGATTGTTCATATTTCTTTCTTATTCGTCTGGAATCAATGAATGACTGTAACTAGATGATTATATTTCCTTTGTTGAAATCCCATGTATGAAAGCTTTGTATTTGAATCCATTGCCCAATGGTTATATGTGCTGTTTCAACCATCTGCATAATTTAAAGTATTGATTCCTATATCTAGCCCTGTTAAATTTATATTTGAGAGATCCCTCTCTGGAAAGAAAAGCTAGTTTCTTTTTGAAGTGGTTTTTGCTATTACCTTTGGCATTTACCTTTTACAACTTGGGTAAATTCTGAGTGATAACACTATGAACTCACCGGTGAACTAGAATCCACCATTCAATCAGACTCCACCATAGAACCAGAATCAAGGGTCGATGGTTGTGACCATTATAGCACAACTATGAACAGAGGATTTTGATGTCAGGATTGTTACTCGAGGAGGCACAATGACTAGAGAAGATGGAATGTGACCATAAGTGTGATTGGATTGTAAGAAGAAAGCACAGTTTGATATCATGACTGAGAGAGATACCTTTTTTGAAGCTCATGAGGCGCTTGGAAGAAATCCTCGTAAGACACCTATTTTTGGCATGCCTTCTGCTTTTGATTCTTCATTAGAAGCTGGACCATCGTGACAATATGGTACATTACAAGACTTATTCTAGAGTTGTTTATCCCTGGAAAATGATCCCCATGCTTTGGTTGAGATCGAGAACTTACTGCAATGGCTGGATAGAGAGCTACCAGATTCTGCAGTAAATTATTTACAGAAGAAAAAGAAGGGTAAAGAAATGTGGATGAACATCCAAATTGGGGACTACGAAGTTGATTTAGTTATTTTGGATCTTGGGTTAGATGTGAATATCCTGATGAAATAGATGTGGTAGAATATAGGGGAGCTGAAGCTTGGTCGGTCCCCAGTGCAGCTGAGATTGGATAATGAGGCCAAATTTCAACTAATCGGTTGTGTTTCGAATTTGGTTGTAGATGTCGAAAGTATGAGGACTCGTGCTGATTTCAATGTAATCAAAGTCGTTGATGGAGGGGGATCCTATCCTGCACTATTAGGGATTGGATGGGCCAATGACAAGATGGTCATGATAAATTTTAAGAATCAGTTGATGATGTTTGAGAACTAGTATATCCGAGTCATTGCCCTAATGGATCTAAATGAAGGAAGGTGCTATATTGAACCAGTCAAAGATGAAGTCGAGAGAGGATGGGATCATGTTTACAATTTATCTAAGGATTACATCCACCCTACTACAAACGGAGAATTGGGTTGGTGCATTGCTAGCTCTGCACCCTCTAATTTTGATGATGCACTAGAAAATTGGCAAAATCGGCTGCATGAGGTATCACTTAGAAAGTGCGGGCTAATCACGTAGTCGTTGCACCATGTCGCGACTGAGATCATTGAGTTACTGACATACGAACAACTACCAAAAATATCTGGGTTCCTAGAGGATTTTGAACCAAAGGTATCTGATCCTCAATGCTTGTTGGCATTAGGAGAAGCATTGAAGGCCACTCAAGCATGTTGGTGGGCAGTTCATAAGGCGACCTTTCATGAATGGGAACAATGTCGATGATTGATGACTTTGCACTTCAGCAATATGGAGGTATATCACACTGGAAGGTATGATGGATAGAATAGCCCTTGGAGTCAAATGAGGTAATTCCAGACATTGTGGGCATCACGACCCAAGGATGAGTGGATCCATGCTTTTATTCACACATTGTACGAAATGCCACGGTCTTGGTACATATCGGCTGAGTTGCATAGAGAAATTACCACCTAGGAGGGCCTGACTATTTTCTTTGCGCATACCTTCGAATTTGCATACACTAAAGCAGAAGTTAACAATGCACTACAAATCATTCGGGATGTGGTCTTGAAAGTGGTCCCAGTCACATATCCTGTGGACCACATGCGCATTGCCACCTACAATCAATGATGGAATGCTACAACCTCTCTGGTGAGCTGAAATATGATGATGAGTTGCGCAACATTAATATTCCATAGGCTGAAGGAACTCGGGATGTTGTAGCACCAGATGTGCTAATGGATCCCGAGACTCAACCGTCGAAGATTAAGAAGGTTAATATTGGGATGATGGAGAATTCAAAATTTTCCAACATTGGAGACTACTGGGATGAGGAGACTATGGGAAAGATCACAGATCTCTTCCATGAGTTTCAAGATTTGTTCCTAACAAAATTTTTGAGAAATGAAGGGATATTGGGTGACCTAGGAGAAATGAACATCCCATTAAAACCATACGAAAACCAGTGCAATAGAGGCCATACCGCTCGAATCTGCGATATACAAAAAGGGTTAAGGTTGAACTTGATCGGATGCTAGATGTAGGGATTATTGAGCCAGTTGAAGAAATAGAATGGATAATCCCTATGGTGGTTCAAGACAAAAAGACTGGGGAAATCCAAATTTGTGTCAATCTAAGGAAGCTGAATGATGCTTGCATGCATGATCCCTTTTTGACGCCATTTACGGATGAGGTCCTTGAGGGAGTAGGTGGTCAAGAAATTTATTCCTTCACAGATGGATTTTCTAGGTATCACCAGATCAAAATTGCAAAGGAAGATTGTCACAAAACCACATTTGTCACCGAATGGGGTTGCTTTTAGTACATGGTAATTCCCTTCGGGATGAAGAATGCGCCTATGGTATCTTCTTGGGTTGTCTTCACTGCATTTAAATATTTTATTCAGAAATTTCTACAAGTATATATGGATGACTAGGCAGTCTATGGATTGATAAAGGATCACTTCACAAACCTACGTTTGATGTTGGAGAGGTGTCGACAGCATCATATTGCATTGAATTCAAAGAAGTGCATTTTTTGTGCACCATTTGGGATACTATTGGGTCATATTGTTTGTAAGCAAGGACTTTTGGTTGATCCAGTGAAGATTCCGCTCATTTTGGTCCTACCGCCACCTACAAATATGAATATGCTTCATGCGACACTGGGGCATACTGGGTACTATCACAAGGTTATCCGAGGTTATGTTGTGATTACCGCACCCATGGAGAAATTGTTGAAAAAAGATACCACATTCATATGGTGCCAAGAATGTCAAAATAGATTCGATACATTAAAGGAAAGATGGATTTGGCATCCATACTTGTGTTCCTCGATTGGACCAAGGAGTTTCATGTCCATGTCAATGCCTCATTGCTTGCGCTGGGAGTGGTACTTGCGCAACCAAGAGAAGAAGATATGGATCATCCGATCGCCTTTGCTAGAAGAAAGTTATCCTTTGCAGAGAATAATTACATGGCCATAGAAAGAGATAGGTTGGCGATGGTATATGCGCTGCAGAAATCTAGGCATTATCTCTTGGGCGGTCACTTCAAGATGATCACTAACCATTTGGATTTGAAGTATCTAGTCAATAAGCCTGTGTTGGGGGGTAATATATGTCGTTGGCTACTTCTCTTTTAGGAATTTGAATTTGAAATAATTGTGAAACATGCTTGAATGTTGGTCCTGATCATCTGTCCCACATTGACATCGGTGAAGAGCCCACCAATATTGATGATGGATTGCTGGATGCACAACTGTTTCAAGTAGATATCGCAGATGACCATTATGCACCGATAATTTAGTTCTTGGAAATCAGAGTTGCACCGGAGGAAATGAAAACCAGTCAAAAGAAGTAGTTGGTAGTGAAGGATTCAGACTTCTAGCTTATCACGGGTCAATTATACAAGCTTGGACCAGATGAGATCCTACAATGGTGCATTATACCTCATGAACAAGGGAAAATTCTCAAAGAAGTACATGTAGGAGTTGCAGGTGGGAATTATGGAGGAAGGGATACCACACGTAAGGTACTGTGCACTGGGATATGGTGGACTACATTGCATAATGATGCTACATATCATGCATGGAGCTACGACATCTGTCAACGTGTCAGGAAACCATCGCGATGAGATGAGATTCCACTTGTACCACAGGTAGCTTTACAAACATTTGATAAATGGGCGATGGAATTTGTGGGTCCAGTAAAACCACCAGGGAAGTGAATAGGTGCACGCTACATCATCACAACAACTAACTATCTGAAAATGTGGGTGGAGGCTGTAGCAGTTGTGGATTGCACTAATGCGACAGCAGCAAATTTTATCTTTGAAAACATCGTGACCCGGTTTGGATGCCCTAAGGTATTGATGAGCGACCAGGGTAGCTACTTTATCAATCACACCGTAAAAGCACTAACAGAGGAGTTGCAGGTGAAGCATAAGAGAAGCACCCCATATCATCCACAGGAAAATGGAACTGTAGAAGCCTTCAACAAAATCTTGGAAACTATGCTGAAAAAGGTATGTAATTCTAAACGGGATGACTGGGATTGAAAGATCCCTGCGGTACTATGGGCGTATCACACCACTTGCAAGAGGCTCATAGGGAATATGCCGTTCAAATTGGTTTATGGGAAAGAGGTGGTTATGCGTATAGAGTACATTATTCCTAGTCTGCGCATCACTGCAGCAACCAGTATGGGCAATGAAGAGGCACTTGAGAAGCGAGCAATGCAGCTACTTCAACTAGAAGAGGAATGCTTCATCACGGGCTTCCAACAATGTGTCGAGAGGGATCGGAAAAAGGTGTGGCATGATCGCCACATTAAAAATAAACAATTTCCCAAGGAGATTTGGTGCTGTTATATGACAACAAGTTCATAAAGCATCTAGTTGTAGCATTTAGATTGATAAGTGTTGCCAAAGCTTGTAAATGGGATTCGTTTGAAGACCTATAAGGCAAGGGTGGAAGGCTGCACAGTTTGAAGCACTGCACGGGAAAAAAAATAGCGAGAGAGCAACTAGAGATAGGTAGAAAGAGGTACAGTGGGTCCACAAGGGGGGCTATATTAGGTTAAAGGGTGGGTGAGTTAGAAACGAATAGCCAATTAGCCACGACAAATGGTTACACCGAAGCAAGGGGGTGCTACCAACAACATCTTATGCGTCAGCAGGAGGCTACGTTGAGGGAAGAAGGGTGCAATAAGGCAGTCCGTTGGACCAAGATTGTGGGAGAGGAAAATAAGGTAAGTCAATAGGAGGCTATGCTACGAAGATTAGGCACACCATGTAATAGGGACGAGGTTACCCAAGATAGAAAAATTGGCTCACAATATACGGGAAACTTTGGGATGGTGATCGGTGTTAGTTTTTCAACATTAAGCTAGCATCATTAGGATCTTTAATTGAGAGAATAACAAGAACACCAATCAAACACAAGAGACAATGAACACAATGTTTTTACTCAAGGAAACCATAAATGGAGAAAACCCCGCAACTTCCTCAGAGATAGAATCAACACCAAAATAGAAAATCCCAATACAGTAAGTGATCTCGCGACAGCAGTAACCTTCTTCTTATCTAGCCCTAGTGTCTTCTCCTTCCTCAACTATGCACTACACTTGAGTGTGTATGTGATTTGTGTGTACTAAATAGAGACTCCAGCTCTCTATTTATACTAATCTTGGAATGACTAAAACCCTACTATGGCCGAAATCTATTAGGAGAGTCTAATAACCCTAGTGCCCTTAGTGCCCTGGAATTACAGGGACTTTAACCCTTAGACAATAGGAGGGTTACCCACAATGACTTGTTTACATTATAGATCCTCTCGATCATAACATCAAGGCATGACAACATGACTCAATTACATAATATATACATCCCGGAATAAACATCGAGTTATAAGACATAAGATACATAGATGAATACATTCCGAAGTTACAAATACATCAACACTCCCTTTTAACTAGGAAGGTATTCTTTCGACACAATTTTCAGCACTGATCTTCTTCTCTGCATCAACTGGATCATCTTGTCATATTCATCTTAAAGTCTTCTTTGTCTTCGAGTCTTCAAGTCATCTTCTTCTTCTTTATCACAGGATTTGCATCATCATGACTACTAGCTAATCACTGCTAGATCATCACTCGATCTGGATCGTCATCAAATCTGGATCATCTCATCTGGATCACTTGATCTGGATCATTGAGTCTGGATCATCATCACAACTGGATCATCACTTGATTTGGATCATCATCAATTTTGGATCATCTCATTTGGATCACTTGATCTGGATCATCATCGTATGCTATCTCATAATGGTGCTATCTTCATTCTTCTTGTCACAGGAAGTTCTACAGAGTCAATCCTGTAGGCGTACCCTTCATGCAGGTCTTCATCATCACTTATATCTAACACTTAAGTCAGAATGGCCCACCTAGCTCTTACATCTAACCTCATATTGTCAGAAAGGCATGCCCAACACTCACATCTGACCTCATCCTGTCAGAAAGGCTCAGCACTCACATCTAACCTCATCTTGTCAGAAAGGATCAACACTTATATCCGACCATGTGCAAGCACACTGCATCAGAAAGGCTCTGTACTTACATCTGACCTCATCATGCCAAAAAGGAACATCACTTACAGTCAACCATGCTCGAAAGCACCACATTGAAAAGGCTCAACACTTATATCTAACATGGAAGGAACCAATCCTCTCACCATGACAGAATGGCTCAGCACTTACATCTAACCATGGAAGGAATCAATCCTCTCACCATGTCAGAATGGCTATGGGTCTCATCACTTTCTCTTGGAGGAAACATCGATCTAGAGAACACCAAGATTCTCCCTGGAGTACTCAAACTTCAGCCTAGCCAATGGCTTCATCAATACATTAGCTATCTGTTCCTTTGTCAGAACATATTGGAGCTTTACTGCTCCCCTCTGCACCATATCCCTGATATAGTGATACTTGATCTCAATATGCTTCGATTTGTCATGGAACACTGGATTCTCTGATAAATTTACACAACTCTGGTTGTCATAATGTATACAAGTATCATCCAACTGGAGATAAAATATATCAGACAGTAGCTTCTGTAGCCATACTACCTCACAATTAGTTGAACAAGCTACGACATACTATGCTTCAGCTGTACTCAGTGCCACACAGGATTGCTTCCTGCTAAATCAAGAGATCACACCTGATCCCATACTGAAGCAACATCCTGAAGTGCTTTTCATATTGATGGCACTACCTGCCCAATCTAAATCAACATAAACCTCCAGGTTAATATTCTGATTTGACTCATACTTGAGCCCATAATCAACTGTACCCATCAGGTACCTCAGAATATGCTTTGTAGCAATCAAGTGAACATTTCTCGGATCTATCAAGAATCGATTCAAGGTGTTCATAGCAAAACAAATGTCTGGTCTCATGTTTGTTAAGTACATCAAGGACCCAATCATCTGACGATACATCATAGCATCAACCGACTCTGATGAAGCATCACTCAATAGCTTCAAGTTTGACGCCATAGGTGTGGCCATGGCTTTGCAATCCATCATCCAAAACCTCTTCAGGATCTCTACTGCATACTTCCCTTGTCCAAGGAAGATTCCACCTGCACTCTGTCACACTTCCATGCCTAAGAAATGATGCATCATACCCAAGTCCTTCATTTCAAACTCAGCAGCAAGCCTTCTCTTCGTATCAGCGATCAACCCATCCATACCTATTACAAACACATCATCTACATATAGTAGAAGCATCACTGGGTTTCCATCATCAACCTTGTAGTACAGGTTGGAATCTGCTTTACTCTTTGTAAAGCCCAAACTGGATAGAAAGCTGTCAATCCTGCCATACCAAGTCCTGGGTGCTTGTTTCAAACCATATAGGGCTTTCTTCAATCTGCATACATGAGACTCTTTGTCATGTGTCTCAAAACTGAGTGGTTGTTCTACATACACTTCCTCTTCTACTACACCAGTCAAGAAAGCAGTCTTGACATGCATCTAGTGTATCTTCCATTTCATCACTGCAACTAGAGCTAGTACTGATCTAATGGAAGTGTATCTAGCTACAGGTGCAAAGGTTTCTTCATAACATATTCATTCTTTCTGAGAGAAACCCCGATCCACAAATCTTTCCTTATAATTTTTAATGCTACCATTTGCAGCATGATTAATCTTGTAGATCTATTTGGAAGTTACAACTGACTTCCCTTCTAGTCTTGGGACAAAATCCCAAACATAATTCTTCATGATCGATTGGTACTCTTCGATCATAGCATCCTTCCATTCTTTCCGTTCCGCTGCTTCTTCATAACTGGAAGGTTCTTTATCAACAAAATCACATAGTAAAGCTACATACCCGGAGCAGGATCTGGTCCTCTTTCTTTCTATGTGATTTTCTTCTGGAGCCCCATATCTTTCTACACCTTGGATAAGTTCTCATACCCAAGCAGGTTTCCTCTTATGAGGATTCTTCTCGAGAGGTGGATCTACAGGTCTTTATGGTTCTTCAAATTCTTGATCTTCTTCTTGAATTTCTTTGTTCATGGTTGTATCATGAATTCTAGGTGCTTCTGCTTCTTCAGGTTCTTCAACAGGTCTCTTTCTGGATTTGTTGTAAGTTGTGTCTTCATCAAATGTCACATCCCTGCTGATTTCAATCTTCTTGTATTCTGGGAAATATATTCTGTAAGCCTTCGAGCTTTCAAAGTATCCCACAAATATACCCTTCTTTCCTGAAGGATCTTATTTTGATCTCTTCTCTTTTGGAATGTGTATGTATACAGGATAGCCGAATATTCTGAGATGGCTGAATTCTAGTTTCTTGCTGGAGAAGACTTCTTTAGGATTCTTGTTCTCGAGTAATCTATGTGGAGTACAGTTCTGTACATACACCGCTGTTCTGGTAGCTTCCTCCCAAAGATTCATAGGAAGATCTTGATAATGAAGCATAGCTCTTGTAGCTTCCATGATAGTTCTGTTCTTCTGTTCCGCAATCCCATTCTGTTGTGGATTATAAGGAGTGGACAACTCCGTCTTAATCCCTGATTCTTTACATAGCTCTTTGAATTCATTTGAAGTGAATTCTCTGCCATTATCTGATCGAAAATTCTTGATATTCTTTTCAGTGTGAATCCTCGATCAAGGATTTGAATTCCTTGAATTTGTTGAATACTTCATCTTTGTTCTTCATGAAGGAAACCCATGTCTTCCTAGAAAAATCATCAATAAAATAAACATAATATGCATACTTGCTTAGTGATCTTGATATCATAGGACTACATACATCGGAGTGGATGATTTCCAAGATTCCTTTTGCTTTGCTTTCACTACTTGGAAATGTCTTCTTTGTGTTCTTTCCTTTCGCACATCCTTTGCAAACCCCATCATGTTTTGTTTTTATTTCTAGAAGGCCTTCAACAACTTTTCTTGCAAGAGGTAGTGCTTTGTAATGCACATGTGCAAGCCTTCTATGCCAAAGTTCACTTGGCTCTACTGTGTCATGGACCAAAGATTGTTCTGGATGTCCCTTCAATTTGTATAAACCTCCTTCTTGTGCACCAATCACTATTGCATCATCAATAGTCTTTCCTTTTGGCCACATGATGACTTGACCATCTATGAATACAACCCTCATTCATTTTGCATCCAATGCTGATATGGAGAGAAGGTTCTTCTTGAGTCCTGGCACAAACAACACTTCCTTCATTGTTATAGACTTTCCAGAGTCTAGCTTATAGGAAGATTCCCCACTACCTTTTATTGGATATTGGTAGTCATCTCCTAGCTTCACCTTGCGAGGTGATTCATGTTATGAGAGTTTCACAAAGGATTCCTTGAATCTAGTCATATGTTTGGAAGCCCCACTGTCTATAAGCCAATCATCACTTCCATGAGTAATGTTACCTGTGAGAGAGGAGATCAAAACATATTCATCCTCACTCAAAGAATCTTCACTTTCATATCTGGTTCTCTTTAATGAAGGTTCATCATCCTTTACATCATGAGCATGATGTATTTTCTTGTGTCCCTTCTTCTTGTGAGAGCTGCTTTTGTTCTTAGGACAATCTATAGCAAAGTGTCCTTTTTCATCACATGTATAGCAAATGTACTTAGACATATCTCTAGTCTTTCTAGAGTTATTCCTATGATAAGAGTACTTACTTCTATGATGGTTGGATTTGAATTTCTTGGATTGTACTGTGAGAGCTTGATCTTCACTTCTTGTCTTCTCTTCTCGAGCTGCTATCCAAGCTTCTTGTTGAGAGCACTCTTCCCATAGTTTGCTGAAGTTGACTAACTTCTTTCTAGAACAGATCCCTTGAATGAAAGAGTCCCATGTCCTAGGGAGACCATTCAAGGTGGTCATCACAATTTTTGCATTCTCCACTTCTTCATCTACTGCCTCCAATTGTTCCTTGACTTGAGAAACCCTTGTGAAGTAATATTGGATGGTCTCTACATTCTGAATCTTCACATTCTTCAGTTGATTCCTCAGAGTCATCTTCCGGTTTATGTTCTTCCCTTCAAATAATTTGGTTAAGGCATCAAACATAGATTTAGGTGTCTTAAGAGAGGACACCTATGGGATAAGGTGATCCTTGATAGAATCAGCAATGATCCTCTTTGCCATAACCAACTTCTTCTTATGCAAGGCCTTATCCTCATCTCCCTCTGGAACTGGAACCTCCTCATGGATGTAGGAGTCCAACTCATTTTCTTCCAAGACCAGGGAGATCCTATACTTCCAGGATTAGAAATTATCAGCTCCCTCAAGCTTTTCATCAAGCTTGGTATGATGAGACATATTTAACTGAGAACCTCAAATGGAGATACAAAAGATTTAGATCTTACCAGGTAAAGATGTCAGATATAGATTTGGAGATGAAATCCTGCAGTACTAGATTAGGAACAAATTAGGGTTTTGCTTTTCCTGAGTTTTGTCCACCCAAATGCCTTGAAATTTATCCCTAACTTCGATTTTGATGAGGAGATCAATCCAGGCATGGGCTCACTAAAAAGTTCCTCTTCTGTGAAAAGCCCTAATTTTTGGCAGCAGTGTCGGGTCCAAAACTGAAAAACCTCAGAATTGGATTCTTCTTCGATAGAAAGATGCGCCCTAAGGAGGAGAGTTATTCCACCTTACTTTTTCTGAAAATATTTGGAGGAAGATCCAAAAACTAGGAAGCCCTAGTTCCCATAGCTACACAGTGTCTTCTTCTCAGGTTAGCTCTGATACCATGTTAGTTTTTCAACATTAATCTAGCATTATTAGGATCTTTAACCGAGAGAATAACAAGCACACCAATCAAACACAAGAGACAATGAACATAGTGTTTTTCCTTGGGGAAGCCATAAATGGAGAAAACCCCACAACTTCCTCAGAGATAGAATCAGTACCAAAATAGAAAATCCCAATACAGTAAGTGATCTACTGATAACAGTAACCTTCTTCTTATCTAGCCCCAGTGTCTTCTCCTTCCTCAGCTATGTGCTACACTTGAGTGTGTATGTGATGTGTGTGTACTAAATAGAGACTCCAGCTCTCTATTTATACTAATCCCAGCATGAAAAAAACCTAACTAGGGCTGACCTCTACTAGGAGAGTCTAATAACCCTAGTGTCCCAGAACTGCGGGGACATTAACACTTAGACAAAAGGAGGGTTACCCACAATGACCTGACATGACTTGTTTACATTATAGATCCTCCCGATCGAAACATTGGGGCATGACAACATGACTCAATTACATAATAGACACATCCTAGAATAAACATTGAGTTACAAGACATAAGATACATAGATGAATACATTTCAAAGTTACAAATACATCAACAATTGAATGTCACATCAATACTCCATAACGACTGTCGAAGTAGGAAATGATGACATGGTTGTTGGCAGGGGTTTTGGTAATTGAGTTGTGCAGCATCGCGGTAGCTACGCAAGCTCACATGACACCGCGCAAGGCCAAATCAATGCGATGGGTGGAAAGATAACCAATTTTGAATATTAAACATATTATTTGACCAAGTTTTGTTTCCATAGGTCACTAGTGGTTAGAAGTTAGTTAGAAGTGGACCTTTGATGTAAAGGCACAAGCTTATATATAGAGCTTGTTTTGCAATTGTAAGGGACAGAGATACCTATATGGAGATAGTGATGGAAAGGAGAGAGTCATATGTTTTATCTGCGATCTGCCTGAGTTTTGGGATGTAATTGGTCTCCTACTGTGGAGAAGAATTATCTGTCTTGGATCTATTGCGTAGGATGAATATGACATGATGATTGTTGCATAAATCTTGTCTTTTGTCTTATTGTTTTCTCTGCTGTGATATCAATGAGAAATGTGTTGAATATGTTATCATGATGCTGTGATATACTATGTTGTCTTTTGGTTATGATTTACTGATGATGTTGCGATATGTTCCTTTTATGTTATGATTTATTGATGTTGCTGTGATTTGTTTCTATTCTATTTTATTTCAGTTGATTATGAGTTAAGTCGTTTTATAAATGATGCTGCTACGCTAACACTGTTGCGACAAATATATGATGTAATCTGTAGTTGTGAAGATGAATCAATGATAAATTTCTAGTTCTGGATTTGATAGTTATGTTGTTTCCCCGTCGGATCCCATATCCTCCCTCCTTATTTCCAGAAACTCGGTTCCGACAACTCTTCCTTAAATATCTCAGGTGAGTCTTCGTCTGCTCTCCGGATGTTTCTGGGCAGGGTAAAACCTGTCTGGGCCGGTGCCCAGGGATATTGCGCTGGTTGGGCATCGAAAGAGTGAGAGCCCCTATCGATGAGGTTTTGTTGGTGGGTTTTCACCAACAAATGGTTTTGTTGCCAGGACCAAGTTGCGATTAAAAGGAGGATATGTTTTGGCATCCGACTCGCCTGGAGATTAAGGGGTGGTTTGATCTAAAATTGTGAGAATTTGCTGAAGTTGAAAATCAAAATATGAAGCTGTTAATGAGCCATTGGTTGGACATATATATTCACGACGGGCCTCATGAATGGTTCTTTTGTGAGTTTCTCATTGTCTTGTATGAGTGGCTGGAAACGTTCACTTCTAAAAAGACAAACTTCCAAGGAGGAGAGACAACATCCTAAACTCCGGAGCTGATCCAGGAATTAAAGGAAACAGACAATAAGGCATCGTAAGCTGTTGAGGTGTGGTTGGATAGTATTCTGGAGGGATACATTACCGAGTTTGTAGTTGACACCAATAAGTCTTTCAGCAAAGTAGAAAGGGATCTCTTCAGCGAACCACAAGGTAGATTCTTGTTGTCTCTATAGCTGTCAATTAAACAGTTGGTCTTTGAAAATGGTATTCTGAAGATAGACCTAGAATAGTGGAACTCTAGTGTGCAGAGCCTGTCGATACCACGATGAAAGGGGGGAGACATATGGAAAGGAAAGGGGTAGATGGGCATGATTTCTGGTGAGAATGTGAATGTCATCGAGGAAACAAGTGGTTGTAAAAGGGGAGGAGCAATGTTTCAAGAGAAGAGGCAAAGGACGGGAGAAGGTCCTACTGCGATTGAAGTGTGATGCCATGAGGAACAACCACATGAGACAAAGAAACCTTTCAGTGACAACAAGGATGATCAAGCCCAGGCTATGCCTAGAAGGATGACATGATCAAACCCCAGTAGTAACATGTCCACACCTCTGTGCACTACTGCACCGCCAGGAAGAAACGTGCATTTTACATTGACTTGCCCAATGTGTCAGCAATAGTCTAGAAGTAGAATACCAGCTAAAGGGAGAAGGCCTAGAATGGTGAGCGACGAAATGAAGCTACCAATATTTCATGGAAATGACACTGACAACCCAAAGCAATATTGGTTCTTGTATGAGGCGATCTGGACTACCCAACAGACTGTAGATGATGATGTCAAGAAAAGCCAGCTGGAGACCACCCTTAGGGGTCGTGCGCTAGAATGGTACATGAGATTCACACGAGTTCCTCAGGGAGGTACTGTGAAAACATTGGATGAGATCTGTATGGGGTTATTCAAAGAATTCAAGAAGCTAAAGTCTGAGGCTCCGTACATTACCGAGTTGAAAGAAATCAACCAGTTCCCTAATGAAACAATTTGGGACTTTGATTAGCAGTTTAAAACACTGATGGCTTGAGTCAGCTTCCAGATGAGTGATGTTCAACATAAGGAGTGGTTCATTGCTGTGCTTGTCCCACATATCAGACAACCACTAATCCAACAAAAGATTGCAACACAAAGCGAGGATCTAAAAACTGCGATGAAATTGGAGGCATCACCGGTAGGAGAAACCACAGTTGGGATGAATCAGATTCAAGTGTAGTTAGCCAATCTGACACTCCAACTGTAAGATATCAAGAAGGCTAAGGAATACCATGATGACCTTTGGTGCACTCAGTGTCATGCGGGCAGACACACAAAGGATACATGTTGGATGTTCCGAAACTACCTACTTCCAGGAGCCCCAAACCAGTTCAGTTGTGCTAGTGTACCTTGGTGCCGCATATGTCAGGTCTATGGGAATCAACATGAGAACTATGACTACATGAAAAATATGGTTACAAAGGTAGATTCTGTACTACACATTCTGTTGGTCAATAGGACACGAAGATAAAAACTACTGAGCTTATGATTTTCTCTAGGAAAGGACATACGATTCATACTTTATGAAAGGTGAGGATCCCCAGGAAATGCAAGCAAAGTCATATATAGTACAACCAGTAGTGCAGGTGTAGTATACATGCCTTCCCAGATGCATTTCATCTCATCGCAACCGCACTAGTAGTTAACCCGTCGCAACCACAACCGCATTTCATAGCGCAACCATAGGGTGCACCATGACCATAGTATAATTAGGTATTTCTCATTCAGCCTCAACCAAAATATGTTCAAGCTGCACACTATGTCTAGCAGTATTCAAACCCCCCGCAACAGCAGATGGCCTAGCCTCAGTTTCAGGAAGGAGGAATTTGAGGAGGATTCCGTGGAGGATTCAAAGGAAGAGGAGGAGGCTTTGGACGAGATCAAGAATCAATCCATTGTTATACTTGTGGAGTATTTGGGCACTACCAGATGGAGTGTCCTCATGTGCAGTGTACATACTGTGCATCTAGCGAGCATAATGTTGAAAATTTCCCTCAACTAATTGGAAAATGGCAGGCTAGAAACATTCCTCTGTTGTAGAATGCGTAGACTCAAAACCAACCAATATTTCAAGTGCAGAACCAGCCGGAGATGCAGAATCAGATTCCACCGTAAAATTAGATCCTGCTACAGACTATGAATCAGTCGTTAAATCAAAACAACATTAAATCAAGCTCAAAACCTGAATCAAGGATTGACAATTGCAATGATTCACGCCAAACCACGAACGAAGGCTGTCGATGTTGGTATTGTCACTTTCGTTGGTGCGAAAACTAGAGATGATGGACTGCATCAGTAAGTTTAGCTCACTGGAAAGAAAAAGGTATCATTTTATATTGTGACAGAGAAGGACACCTTCTTTGAGGCCAGGCATGCAATCGGGAGAAATCTGGGTAAGTTACCAATCATTGACATGCCATCTACTTTTGATCCATCTGTAGACGTAGGACAATCGTGGCAGCATGGTATCTTGCAGCAGTTCTTTGAGATTTGTCTATCACTGGCAAGGGATCTCATAGCCCTTGTCAAGCTTGAAAATTTGTTGTACCACTAGGATAATACATTGAAGGATTATGCAGTGAACTCCTTGCAAAATAGGAAGATAGGTAAAGAGATGAGGATGAATATCCATATCAGAGATTATGAGGTTGACTCTGTTATTATAGATCTTGGATCAGATGTAAAAATTTTGACCAAGAAAATGTGGCAGCTAATGGGGAAGCCGACACTGGGATGGTCGTCGGTATAGCTGCGACTAGCGAATCAGGAAAAGGTTTAGCCCATTGGTCAGGTCTCAAACTTGGTTGTTGACATTGAAGGTATGAAGCTGACTTTGATGTGATGAAGTGGTTGAAGATGGAGGTTCCTATCCCGCTCTGCTAGGGATCGAAAGTTTTGACACTCTAAAGGCCAAGATGGCCTCTGCATGCATACTAGTATTTCCAGATTGGGACAAGGAGTTCCACGTGCATGTCGATGCCTCTTCTATTGTGCTAGGGGTTGTTCTTGCATAACTAGGAGAGGGCGACTTGGATCACTCAATTGCATATGCCAATAGAAAGTTTTCATTTTTTGAACAAAATTACACAACGACTGAAAGAGAAGGCCTGGAGATGGTTTATGCCTTGCAAAAGTTCATGCACTATTTATTGGGTGGACATTTTACGATGTTCATCGATCATTCTACTTTACAATACTTGGTCAATAAGCCTGTGTTGGCAGGGAATATTTGTCGGTGGCTGTTACTTTTCCATGAGTTTGACTTTGAAATAGTTCTGAAACTAGGATGGTTGAATGTTGGTACTGATCACTTGTCTCACATTGATGCCAGTGAATAACCTACCAATATCAATGACAAATTGCCAGATGTTCCATGTCGAAATCATGGATGATCATTATGCCCCAATCATTTAGTTCTTGGCCACTGGTGTCGCCCTGGAGGACATGTCGACTAGTCAAAAGAAGTAGTTGGTAGTAAAGGATTCATATTTCTAGCTGATTGCTGGGAAGTTATATAAGCTTGGGCTAGATGAAATTTTGTGACGATGTATCTTGTCACATGAGCAGGGACCCACTCTAGAAGAAGCACATGTAGGAATTGCAAGAGGTCACTATGGAGGAAGGGCTACTGCGTGAAAGGTGTTGCGCATTGGGCTATGGTGACCTATGTTGCATAATGATGTTGCAGAATATGCGAGGAGTTGTGATGTCTTCCAGCATGTCGGTAAAACATCGCGGTGGGATGAGATGCCTCTTGTTACATAGCTGCAACATAAGAAAAGCACACCATACCATCCGTAGGTGAATGGGATTATCGAAGCATTTGACAAAATTTTGGAAACAACATTGACAAAGGTATGTAATGCTAATCATGATGACTGGGACTTGAAAATCCTAGCAGCACTATGGGCCTATCACACTACTTGTAAATGGTTGACAGGACAGACACTGTTTAAGATGGTATATGGGAAAGAGGCAGTCATGCCCATGGAATACATAGTTCCTATTCTGTGCATTGGTGCGACAACCGACATGGATGATGCAGTGACATTAGAAGAGCGCATCGCATAGTTAGTCTAGCTTGAGGAAGACCATTGTATCACAGGATTATACCAGCAAGTTACGAAGAATCGACAGAAGGCGTGGCATGATCACCACATTAAGAAAAAATAGTTTGTAGAAGGATATTTGGTGCTGATATATGATAGCAAGTTCATGAAGCATCTAGGTAAGTTATAGATGCACTAGTTAGGTCTATATTTTGTTCATTCCATTACTTTTGGAGGTGTAGTTCAATTGCAGCAATTCGATGGTGTGATATCTGAAGCTCGTCAATGGGAGTCGCTTGAAGCCCTATAGGACGGGGTGAAATCTGCGCACTACTTAAGGTGCTAAAAAAAATGTTAGATAGCAACAAGTCAATCCTAGAGGAAGAGGCTGCATAAGTTTAGAGTTTGTAACGACGGAAGGATGACCACTTGCCACAGCTACAGGGCTATGGGTTGGTCAAATCAGTAATAAATGCAGGTAATTAAAATAGTTAGTTGGTGGTGCTTGTTAAAGTGACACACATTAATGGCTGATCCGACTGTTAGAAGGGTAAGATTGCTGGTGGATTTGGCGTCATTACAGTCGGATTTAGTCATGATGGAGATCATAGATTTGGCAATGATGAGTTTGAATTTGGAAATGCCTATAAAAAGTGCACGGGATGCAGGAGGACGACATTGTTTAGTTGAGCGAGCAGAGTGTTGAGCACAGTGTGAATTGTGTAGTTGTGTTGTGAGATTTTGGTGAGTTGCAGAGTCAAGGAATTGCATCATTGGGTGCATTGTAAGGCCTAAGGAGTGAGGCATGCTGAGTGACCTAGACACAATTGAGATTTCTAGTGAGCAAGTGTCCCCAATTCGGCCCACGGTCATCGAAGAAGAATTCATGAGCATGTCAGTAGGCTCATTAGCCATCCCCAAGAGAAAGTGGTAGGATTAGAAGCTCAATTCCATGCCACCACAGAAGAGGTACACCCGCACTTCGGCCAGAGTGCAAGGAGAAGGGACTGTACAGACTGGGCCATCGAGCTCGGGAGATGTAGAATCTATGGTTCCCAAGGGCATCTCTATTCATGATATATTGGGATATGTCACTCCTACACGTCTGGGAGTGAAGTCGAGACAACCTATGAAGAATCAAAAGTATCCACCAAAATTGTCATTATTGCCATCCTCGGTCGATATCATCCTTGCCTTGATCAGGTTGAAGTTTGAGGACCATGACTTGCTACTGCTTAAATATGTTCGAGATGAGCCCTATGAGTTAATTCTGATGGGGCCTGGTGCACCAATTCAATGGATTCCTCAACCAAGGGTGAGTGGGTTGGACAACTATAGATTATTGGGGCTCATCAATATGCCTCATTTTGGGCAACTAAATGAATCCCATGCATGTGTTAAAGAAATTTTGGCCTATTTTCATGGGGGACCACTCTGGTTGAACAAGCCCATTCCGATCGTAGTAGACTTAATTGTGAGCATTACAGGCTTGCAGAAGGCCAGGGAAGATCCCACGAAGTATATCCATGGGAGGGATACTGACAAAAAGCTTGCCAAGTAGCTGAAGGAGCGCTTTGGATTACAGCATGATGACCATTCTTATCGTATTGATAGCATCAAATCGCAAGAGGTGTAGATTGGGGCATGCATTCTAGCGAGCAAGGTTGTTTTGGGAAATCAACCGGTCCAGTGTAACTCAGGCATCGTCACATGCATCGAAGGAGTACAAATGAACTGGCCTTTGTTCTTTCTTAACTAGTTGCTCGAGGATGCTTTGGCTGCTCAGGTTAGGCAGCCATTTTCATATAGTTGGCTATTATTTCTTATTGCACTTGTCACGTGGATGGAACTTGAATATTATCAGGAAATGGCAGTTGATGCGGTGAAGGTGTGTTGTAGCGCACGCTATTAGAATTTGTGGTGGGTTGAGGAGCCCAGTCGACAGATAGATTGTGCGATCCATTTTTGGGTCTATTAGGATGTGCTGCAATCCACCATTGTAAAATTTCCCCACTTATGTAACTACGCATTAGCCAAGTATCAGTGGATCATTCAATTCACTATTGGGCCTCATTCCATCTACGTTCAGGCATGATGGGACCCCGATAAGCAGTGGCTACCTCTGGATTACAAAGTCATGGAGGAAGAATTGGATGCTATTGTTCAAGAGTGGTCGGCTAAATGGCACAACCCTGTGAGTTAGGAGGAACTTTCTAAGGATTCGCCGCTTGATGGCCCAAAAGAGGCTTCCCAGAAGGAGCTGAGTGTTCATGAATCTGACAATGAGTCATCAACGAACCTTGAGGCCGAATCACAACACATGTGGGAGGATACTCACACCAAATGGTGCAAAGAATATGATGCAGGAAGTGGTATCAAGTATGGGATGGAGGACCAAGTACAACAGCTCATCAAAGCGGTCATCAAAGCAGTCACTGACTCCTCTGAGGATGAAACACAAGCAATCCGAGAGTCCAACCACAAAGAATTTGGTGATGTAAGAGAGAGGTTGAATTCCATTTTTTATATTGTTTCTAGGAATCCATCTATGAGACATGTGATGTAGGAAGTCCCGTCGATCAACACTAAGACTTGGGCTAGGAACGTTCAAGTTCCCCGACTGCGATCGATGTGGGAAATGAGGAAGTACACCAGTTGCTATAGCCAATCTAGATCATTGCCTTGGATCTGAATAAGTTATCTTCTAAGGCATTGGTGGAGCTGCATCATGTTTCCACCCTAGAAATGGTGGATCGATAGAAGGAGCTGACTAATGAATAGGTACAATCACAGAGCACAACCGAGAAGCTGCAGAAGGAAGCGAAGGAGCTGCATCAGGTCAGGGTGCAACTGGCAGAAGAGAAAGTACGAGAGATTGACGCATTGAAGGCGACGCAGGCTGAGCTACAGCACAAGGCTATCATTGAACTTTTCAAACTAAAGAAGGTGCAAGACCTCCCTATTCTTGAACAAGCACAACTATGCTCCAGATGTGGTGAGGTTTTTGAGAGCACGACTGGGCTTACCCCAGTCAACAAGGCCAAGCGACTGAGGGAAACTATTGTCCGGCTCCAGGACAACAATTTGATGCTTAATTCCTTGGTCCAACCAATGATGCCACTGAAGCAAGTTGCTGAACAGAAAGCTTCTATTGAAGAAATCATGACCCAGTTCGAAACCATGGAGAAAGAGGCCAAGACCATCATGGAGGCGACAACACAATTTTGGCAAAGCGTTGTCCAGGATGAGTAGCTTGACTAGCTGACTACACAGGTGCAAGAAGATGAAGGAAAGCTAACGAATCTAAAGATGTCGTTGCAGGAAATGCCACTAATGGTGCAGATCATGTGGGCTAAGGAATTGAGGGACCTAATGCAGAGAGCTGCCCATGCACAGGAATGCCAACAAAAGAACCATGCTCAGCTCGATGAATTTCAAAAAGTTGGTGTGCAGTTGGCTATTAAAGTAGTCGCAACGCTGCAGGTGGTGCAAGAGAACTGGTAGAAGGTAGATGGAAAGGATAGGGAAGAGTGCCTCATTCAGCAAGTGTTGACCAACTATCAAAGCGCTGCCGGAAAATTTCAGCTGCAAGTTCAAGAGATCTCGTAGCAATTCAAATATTTCAAGGCCAGGACATCAACGTATACCCTATCAACATGATGTGGCTCAAGGATGAGCCACAAGACTATGTTGGGGTCATGTTGGCAAGGGTTTCGGTAAGTGAGTTTCACAACGTCACGGTAGTTGCGCAAGCTCAAGCAACACCACACAAGGCCAGTTCAACATGATGGGCGGAAAGATAACCGTTTTTGAATATTTAATATATTATTTGACCAAGTTTTGTTGCCATAGGTCATTAGTGGTTAGAATTTAGTTAGAAGTGGACCTTCAATGTAAAGGCACAAGCCTATATATAGAGCTTGTTTTGCAATTGTAAGGGACAAAGATACCTAGATGGAGATAGTGATCGATAGGAGAGAGTCATCTATTTTATCTACGATATGCCTGAGTTTTGGGATGTAATTGGTCTCCTACTATGGAGAATAATTATTTGTCATGGATCTATTGCACATGATGAATATGACATGATGATTGTTTCATAAATCTTGTCTTTTGTCTTTTGTCTTATTGTTTTCTCTGTTGTGATATCAATGAGAAATGTGTCGAATTTATTATGATGATGCTGCAATCTAATCTGTTGTCTTTCAGTTATGATTTACTGATGATGTTCTGATCTGTTCCTTTTCTATTATGATTTACTGATGTTGCTGCAATTTGTTTCTATTCTGTCGCATTTCTGTTGCATTATGATTTAAGTCGTTTTATAAATGATGTTGTTGTGCTAACAATGTTGCGACAATTACATGATGCAATATGTAGTTGTGAATATAAATTAATGATAAATGTCTAGTTCTATATCTGATAGTTATGATTTTTCCCCATCAGATCCCATATCCTCTCTTGTTACTGTCGAAAACACGGTTCCGACAGCTCTCCCATGAAGATCTCGTGTGAGACTTTGTTTGCTCTGTGGATGTTGTTGGGAAAGGTAAAACCTATCTGGGTTGGTGCTCAAGGAGATTATGCTGGTTAGGCATCGACATAGTGAGAACCCCTATCGATGAGGTTTTGTTTGTGGGTTTTCACCAACAATGGCTGGCATCATAACTTAATGATAACGTAGCCGAAAGGCATGGTGGTAGAATTGATGGCATGGTTGACATCATAATTTAATGATAGAATATTTGAATGGTAGGATGGCAGAATCGATGACATTTTTAGCACACACATGAAGGATCCGGTCATAATGATGCACTTGAGTGAGTCATGATAGCAGTTCAGTCAAAGTTGGTGTTATAAGTTAAGAACTAGTAGCTATCTGAACCCCATTAGGAAGTGCTGCACTGAGCAAATTTACAGAAGAGTTGGGTGCGATTGTTGAAGGAAGATTTGTTGTGTAAGGCAGTGGTGGTCCAAGGGGCAATGTAGATCTCCATGGATACAGGGCAGATTGTGCATGAGAATGTTGTCCCAGCAGAGGTTGATGAACAAGTTGTGAGTACGTGGGTTAGTTCGGCTGAGATATAAGTCTCTAGTGAAGTCATCCTAGGCTATGTTTCTCCTAGTCAATATGAGGTTCCAAATCCAAAAACCATGAGGAGTTTGGATTGGACTAGAGTTCCTGTCGCACTTGACTAAGTCTACAGGAACAGGGAACTCGGTCATTCAGGCGACACCGGATGAGCCCGGAGGACCAAGTGAGCATATGCATTCTAAGCTTGAATGCAAGGAAGGACCAAGTGGACAAATCTGGGCTAAGCCTGATAGCAAGGAAGGACGAAGTGGCAAGATGCAGGGCTCTAGACTGAGCTGCAAGACACTTTTTTTGAAGGGAAATCACAAATGGAGCACAAGGTATTATTCATAGAAGTTGACACATGATGGCATTGTAGGTTATACAAATCCAAAAGGTTGATAATATCTACTACAATTGATGTTGAAGGAAGCAGTTGCGGCTAATCTAGAATAGTCACACATTGATGCATATGTGATGGTTTCTGCTCTTCAGGATTACAGAAGACACTATGGCTAGCTGATGTGGCTCGAGGACGATCCACAAGACTGTGTCAGGGGCCTGTTGGTAAGGGTTTGGGTAAGTGAGTTGCACATTACCATGGAGGTTGCGCAAGCTCACACGACACTGCACAATTCAAAGGGAGCGCGACAGGCAGAAAATAAATCACTTTTGAATATTTTATGCATATTTTTGTATCGGTTGACCATATTTTGTGGATATAGGTCATTAGTGGTTAAATCAGTTAGAATTTAGTTAGAAGTGGAACTTGAATGTAAAGGCACAATATTATATATAGATTATAATTGCAATTGTAAAGAATAGAATATGGAACATAGAATGCAAAGGCGTATGAGATGTGCTTGGGACAAGACTAAAGTAAGAGTTAGAGACTTTTGGTGATTTATGAGTGACTCTGTGGATTGATATTTCTCTTGCTATGGAGAGAGAAGACTGTTGTTTTGGATCTGTTAACAATATGATATGATGGATATTGAGCTCAATCACTATTGTCCTTGTTCCTCTTGCATATGTTGCTATGACTTTTACTGTCTTTATTTGTTGCGATGGCTCTGTTTTATGAGGAATGCAATGCTATTGCGATGTATTTTCCTATATTTTCTATTATATGGATGATGAATGCCATATTGCTGCGATGAATAGTTGAATGATGTGATCGGTTAGATCTGCGATAGAAAAGATAGATCTATGATGAATCCTACAATATCTGATGAACTGTTCTACTAGATCTAGTAGTTAAGCTGATAAATCCGTGATGCCCCGATCCTCCTCCTTATTGCTGAAAACATGGTTCTGAAAGCTCTCCCTTGAACATCTTGGGTGAGACTTCATTCGCTCTGCGGGTGTTGTTGGGCAGGCTAAAACCTGTCTGGGCCAGTGCTCAGGGATATCACGCTGGTTGGGCATTGATAGAGTGGGGACCTCTGTCAACAAGGATTTGTTAGAGTGTTTTTTCCAACAAACAAGCCATCCATTATTGAATGGTCACTCTGCACTAGTGAGAATTGGCATTTTCGATAGGAATTTCGTCAAATATCTTATCCTTTATCATTTGAAGCGCAACATCAACTGTAGGTTTCTCATCAGCAAATTCAAATTTTTGTCTAAACTCCTTAGTGAGTCCTTCCCAAAATTGGGTTCCTTGTCACAACTCCATAGATGCATACCACGTTCTAGGTGTCATTTCCAATGTGTGAATGAAATGGTGAACCCATTCCTCTTGTGGGTATTCTGTGAATACGGTGGGACACTGATTGATGTGATTGATAGGGCTTGAAAATCTTGTATATTTGTGGCTTATGGTGGTGACCTCTTCTCCAAACCTGACTTCCATCAACCTTCTGCATTGTGGCCATTTTGTTATGAACTTCTTGTGCATGCCCCACCATCTAGCGGGTGTATCCTTCAGTACATGATCTAACGTAGACAAATGTTGTGACTCTCTTACAAGTCCTTCGAACTCACTTAAGAAGGTCGCAAGGTTAGGTAAGCCCTCGTAAGTGGGCAGCTCTTGTAGCTCATTCTCCACTTGTCACATAGACCTTGTAACTATTGCACACCTCCTCATAGAGACCTCATGTAGTCTATTTTTCCTAGTTTTACAACGCCTCCCCTGAGTCGGATGTACATGAACTAGCACTCTTCCAACTCAGGTTTCCTTCCACTGTTAGATTAATATAGTCTTCTTGCATGGCAGTGACATTGTATATCTAGTTAAGATAGTCACCTTGTCCCTCATTGTAGATAGGATCTACATATCTTTGTCCTTCCAATGGATCAATGGGTAACACTACTCTCATCTCATTATCCTCGAATGAGAGAATCTTTTTCTTGAAATTGATAATGGTATGATTGTCTATAGCCCAATATATACCCAACAGTGTAGGATATGGGTTTGTGTCATCAACAATTTTAATGACTTCAAAGTCTACAAACATGAGCAACCCTTCAATGTTGACTATAACTTGACTTAATCTACCAATTGGGAGGACCTTCACCTTATTGGAAAGCCGCAACTAGATAGGAGACTAGTCCAGGCATGGCTTGCCCATACTTTCCCAAGTTTGTCACATCAAAATATTCACATTAGAGCCCAATTATAAGATGATATAATCCATATCATAATCCCCTATCCATGTAGTCATTCTTAACTCGCACCCTGTTTTAAATTTCTTGCTGACCTGGTTTACTTTCTTTTCAGGTTGCATGTCTATTGGTGTTTCTTCTATAAGTGCTTGTATTTCTGCGATGGCATCTTTGGCTTGAATTAGCGCTAAGAAACTTGACAAGAATGACTTGGGTTTACTAACCTTTTATGGAGTCTTCTTCTGAAATATCTGCTCAAATCATTCAAGTATCTCCTTGACTTCTTCTGATGTTGATGGTTCTTCTGGATCCACAAAGTCACACCGCACGTCCATGAATACTTGCTTCTATTTTTGGATGTCGAATGGCTGTTGTTGATGAAATTCTCATTGATGCCAACATGGGCTTGAAGCAGCCCCACAAGGTCATCATTGATGCCACCAAGTCCCACCTCCAATACCTTGGATCCCTTATAGAATGGGTTTGTTCCTTGAAGCACCTTCTATCTAGTTATCAAGGCCCTTATACCCACAAGACTAAATCTTGATGCCATCACCTTGCTGAAGAGGTTGAAGACCCTGCTGATGGTGTTGAAGGCCTTGGAGATGGTTGTGAAGCCTTGATGGATGATGTAGAAACCCTAGATGGGTTGGATAAGCATTAATGACCCATTCTGTGGTCATTCATTCTCAAATGGTATCATAGCACCCCATAAGAAGACCTAGCTATCCCACAGGTAATATCATGCTGGATCTTGACCCTTGATGGTCTCTTAGTGTGGTTGAGGTGATTAAAGAAGCCTATGAAGCCCCTTGGTTAATGAATAATCCCATGAAGACTTGGAACCCATGATGAATACCTCAATGCCCTTGCAAAGGTCATGGAGCCCACTACTTACACTTAACATGGTTAGACGACATGCTTGATACCCACGATGGCACCTTGCACATGGCATAGAAATCCCGAGTGGCTTGATGCAACCCTATGATGATGTGGTGGATAAAATAATAAACATACATGACACCCTCATGGTAAGAAGGTTGTCAATTCAAAGTCTTTGACGTCCTGAACAAATTGAATATTTTAAGGGTATTGGACCATGGGATTTGCAAATAAACCCATAATGGGGAGATATCCCTTGTCATGTTGTTTCCAACGGTAGGTGGCACGTCATGTGGTTCCTCATGGTTGATGAGATATTAATTTTTGAAGATGACAAGGAAAATTTACACCATCTCATATGGGCAACTGACCAAGCAAAAGAAAAAAAGAAAAAAATTAAAAACTAGCTTCTGTTGTTGCCCCGAAAATCTTGGATGCCTTCAACATTTATCCATAAATGTTGTAGATGACTATGGAGAAAAAAATTGGGTCTTTTAAATGAAGAGTTAGTCTACTGCTAAACTTGGATTGATCTCTTATGCTGCCACGTGTTAGGGCATACTGTTGCTAATGCTTTTCTTAATGCTTCCAAATTTTGGGCATCCATGAATTCATCTTCTGCTGCTTAAACTGTCACATGTATGTTGAGATAAATCCATGTAAAATAAGACTTTATAACCTCCACTGAATTTTATTGAGGGTTAAACAATCTTCTTTCTGTTTAAATTACCAAAAATCAGAGATAGAGTGAAACTTGTCAACTTTCACACCTTGACTATGGCTGCAAAAAATATCAGACCTGCTCCTGTGTTTTCCATAGAGGATCCCCGCTGCCTTAGTGTGCACTATGATACCTGAAATTTAGAGATAATTCACCCTTTTTTGCACACATACAAAACGAGGGAGTTGGATTCTATTTATACACATTTCTCATAATTTTATGGAGCTGGCATGCCAATTTTTTAATTTTTAAATTAAAAAAAAAATATTTTGTTTAGTCGGCTGCCCCTACAAGATGGTGTAAATTTTCCTTGTAATCTTAAAAAATTAATATCTCATCAACCATGAGGAACCACGTGATTTTCCACCTACCGTTGGAAACAACATGAAAAGGCTATCTCCCCATTATGGGTTTTTTTGCAATCCCATGGTCCAATACCCTTAAAATATTCAATTTGTTTAGGATGTCAAAAACTTTGAATTGTCAACCTAATTACCATTAGGGTGTCATGTATTTATATTTTTTTATCCACCACATGATCATAGGGTTGCATCAAGCCACTAGGGATTTCTATGCCATGTGCAAGGTGCCATCATGGGGAGATGCCAAAGGGGGGGTATGCTCACAAGGGGAGCATGAGTTGTTGTCATCAATGGAAAAGGGGGATATTGTTGATGAAATTGTCACTGACGCCAACATGGACTTGCAGCGGCCCCAAAAGGTTCCATCATGATGATGAAGACAAAAGGGGAGTATGCTCATAGGGGGATCATGAGTTGTTGTGATCAATGACAAAGGGGGATATTATTGATGAAATTTTCATTGATGCCAACATGGACTTGCATTGGCCCCACAAGGTTATCATTTATGCCACCAATTCCCACCTGTAGTACCTTGGATCCCTTATAGAATGGGTTTGTGCCGCATTCAGTTGACAAGGTCCCTATACCCACAAGACTGAATCTTGATGCCACCACCTTGTCCTTCTTCTAACAAAGACCAGGCCGACATGTTGGAGTGGGTTTCAAGTGAACGAAAGAATATAAATAGAGAGTGAGTCTCTCTACTGATCATACACACACATTCACTCATTGGGGAGCATGAGTGAGAGGAGAAGTTGCTAGGACAATAGAGAGACTACTGTTATCGGGAGATCATCTTTGTGTTTTTGGGTTTTACTTTTGGTGCTGATTCTATATTTGAGGAAGTTGCATGGTTTTATCCTTTATGGTTCCATAAGGAAAATTATTTGTGTCTCTTGTATCTTTTGTTTTATTGTTGTGCATGTTATTCTCTCAGTTAAAGATCCTAAGATCACAATGCTAGCTTGAATGATAAAATTCTAACATGGTATCAGAGCTAACCTGAGAACAAGACATTATGCAGCTGCAAAAGATAGGGATTCTTAATTTTGGGGTCTCTTTCCACAATCCATCAGCAAAAGTATGCTAGGATGACTCTCCATTGAAGGGCACATCTTTCTGTCGAAGCAGAATTCCATTCCGAGCATTTTCAGTTTTTGGTGTGGGAAATTAGGGCTTATTATAGAAGAGGAATTTTTGAGTGAGCCTGAAATAGGATTTCTCTCCTCATCAAAATTGAATTTTAGAGATCTAGATCAAGATTTTTGATTGGGTGAAACTCCGGGAAAGTCAAACCCTAGTTTGACCCTGAGCTGGAAAAACCTTAAAATACTAAAATTGATAAGTTGTGGTACATTCTCTATATCTAGAGATTGGAAAAGCATCAAGAGCTAAAAATTGCAGAGTATGAATATAAAATATTTATTTACACTATGTCCAAAATTCATCCTTTGATTTGCTATATTATGGGATATATGATCCATCCAAGTTAGGGTTCCATCCTCTTCCAGAATTCATCCCTAAACAGGACACCTGGGGAGAATTACTATATCGTGGGATACAAAGGTCCAAATGAAATTTTTGAAGATGTTATAGAAAAGGGAATGGAATTTAATTTCATTTGTCTAAGTTTCAGAACCATAAAATGAAACAGTGACATGTGGAATTCTGTACAACTTCGCTGTTCTGAACAGTCCTATAACAGGTCACCTTGGGAAAATTATCATAAGTACCAAGTGGTGAAACCAATTCTGATGAAACCTATGTTGTTGGAATAGGGTCCAATGAGGATACCTCAGTGAAAATTTTCAGACATAGAGGAGCAATATGTTCAGATATAGCATAGAAACAGTATCAGGAATTTCTGCAAAAGAAATTGGTAAACTAGGGCTTCTTGTTCCGAGAGCTTCCCTCCACTGTTTTCAGAAAAAAAGTACATGGGACAGCTCAAATTGAAGAGATCTATATTTATATCCAATCATATCTAAAAGATTCTAAGTTTTGAAAATTAGGGTTTCTCTGACAAACCCTAGATCAGCCAGCTCTGGAACCAGGACGGACACCTCAAATCGGTAAGATCTAATCCTTTGGTATTTTCATTTGAGGTTCTCATTTCAAAGTGATCTATCATATCAGCTTGATGATAAGCATGGTGAAGTGAAAAATTACAAGCATGGAAGTATTTGATCTCTCTGAAGAAAATGAATTTGACACCTACATGAGTAGAGAGGTTCTAGTTCCAGAGGGAGATGAGGCTAAAATCCTTACACAAGAAGAACTTGGTCAAGGCTAAGAATATCATTGTTTATTCAATCATGGATCACCTTGTACCACAAGTAGACACTGGAAGAGGTGTTTGATTCCTTGACCAAGACATTTCAAGGGAAGAACATAAATTTGAATATGACTTTGAGAAAACAGTTGAAGGATGTGAAGATCCAGAATGCAGAGACCATACAGTCATACTTTATCGGGGTCTCTCAAATCAAAGAACAAATTGTAGCAGTAGAATGCAGAAGTGGTGATAGCCACCTTAAATGGTCTCCCAGGATCATGGAATTTATTCATGCAAGGAATGTGTTCTAGAAGGAAATGATTACTTTCAACAGAATCTGGGAAGAGCACACATAAGAAGAAGAATCTCAACTCATAATAAGAGAAGGGAAGATGGGAGCAACTGAAGATCAAGCTCTCAACATCCAAAGAAGATCCCTCAAACAATGAGGAATATGAAGAACTCAACTCTTGAAGAACCTCTTATCCACCTTAGCATTTGGATAAGAGATGATGCTATTATGAATGAATAAGACGATGAAGCTGAAGGCTCAAGAAGGAGTCTACCCATGAAACAAATAAAGATAAGTATACAATTGTCATTTCATGATATTTTTTTGTTATGCATTTGTTTATATTCAGTTAATGTATTATGCATGATAGAATGTTTGCATTAATGACAGTATACTACTAATATGCATGAGATGGGTAAGTAGCTCATGTTGCTATACAACTCTCCATTGCTACTTATCTAGAATGAAGCCTCTTTGCTGACATATTGGATTAGTGCACAATCTCAATGTTGTCCTGGTAGAGATGGAAGGCATCTAGAAAAGTTTCCGTGAGATATGGATGAATGTTGTATTCGCTAAAGCAGTTGATGATCATATATTTATGTATAAGAATTTACCAGTATGAATATTCCTTATGAAATGTTTCTAACCATACAAATGCATTTGACTTGTAGGAAATATCGCATACATAATCGCCTACAAGCAAAGAAGGATGA
Organism: Pseudotsuga menziesii; assembly: GCA_001517045.1. Classification (NCBI taxonomy): domain Eukaryota; kingdom Viridiplantae; phylum Streptophyta; class Pinopsida; order Pinales; family Pinaceae; genus Pseudotsuga; species Pseudotsuga menziesii. The sequence continues at coordinate 18,214 of LPNX011017487.1, read as the reverse complement.
GACTTGTTCTGAAGAACAAGTGATGACAGTTCAAGATGAAGAATAATATGAAGACTGCAACGACATCATTGATGCAGAACCTTCCAGCTATGAAGAAGTAACCAAGAAGAAAGGGATGACCAGTTAAAGAAGAATGATGTCTAGGATGCAGTATTGATATGTGAAGGGAATTTTGTAGTTCCATCACGCATTAGATGGAAACATCATGGGATACAAGGCAAGATTCGTAGCATGAGGCTTCTCACGAAAAGAAGGCATAGACTACGAAGAGACATTTGGAGCCAGTGACAGTTGAAACACATACATGATGAGCTTGATGAATATCTTAACCTTTGCTACAAGGTTGAAGATGAAAGTCTATACACTAGATGGATACATAGAATATTAGTAGCAGAGGAAGCTACTTGTCACTCTAGTAAATAATGTTTCATTGCATACAGTACAGAAGACAGAGGGAGCATGATGCTTCAGAGGGAGTGACTGTAGAAGATCCTGAGGTTCGACATGGTACAACAGGATGGATAGATTACTGATGACTCTAAGATTTAATGAGAGTAAAGCAGATTTCAACCTTTTCTTCAAGGTTGAAGGCAGAATAATAGTGATGCTCCTATTATGTGTTGATGCACTATTTTTCTAGGAATGGAGGTGTGGCAGAATGAGGATGGAATCTTCCTTGGACAAGGGAAGTATGCAGTAGAGATCCTGAAGAGGTTCATGATGATGGACTGCAAGGCCATGAACACACCTATGACATCAAACATGAAGCTACTTAGGGATTCTTCGTTAGAGATGGTTGATGCCACGATGTATTGTCAGTTGATGTACCTGACAAATACGAGACTAGATATTTTATTTGCTGTGAACAAATTAAGACATGTTCACTTGATTTGCTGCAAATCATATTCTGAGGTACCTGATGGGTACAGTTGATTATGGGCACAAGTATGAGGCAAATTAGAAGATTAACCTGGAAGGTTATGTGAATTTGTATTGGGCAGGAAGTGCCATTGATAGGAAGAGCACTTCGAGGTGCTACTTCAGTATGGGATCAAGTGTGATCTCTTGGTTTGGAAGGATGGAGTCTTGCATGGCATTGAGTATAGTTGAGGAAAAAGATGTTGCCACTTTCTATTTGGGAGGTAGTATGTTTCTTTTGAAAACTACTATTTGATTTGGTTGATATGACTTGCATTTTTTGGTATAATGCAAAGAGGAGCAGTGATCTAGATCAAGATCTCTTGAAAGAGGGATTTATAGCATAGCTAATGAGACAGGTTGTCTGAGCATAAATCCTGGTGAAAATCGTAGGTTGCTCAGACGTAAACATTCCTATAGGTTGTCCTCGGATGTAATTGGTCCTGGCGAATCTCATAGGTTATCCTTGAACGTAATCAACCTTGATGTGATTCTATGCTAGAAGTGGCCAAAGTGAAGTTTGAGTACTTTAGGGAGAAGCTTGGTGTTCTCCAGATTGAGGTTCCCTCCAAGGGGAAATGATGAGACCTAGAGCCATTCTGACATGGTAAGAGGATTGCTTCCTTCCATGGTCAGATGTAAGGGCTGAGCCATTCTGTCATGGTGAGAGGATTGGTTCCTTCCATGTCAGATGTGAGTGCTGAACCATTTTGATGTGACTGTAGGATTGGTTCCTACATGATCATATATATGTGTTGAATGCCATTCTTGGAATGGAGGAACCTAGTCAGTTACTAGGAAATCTTAGTCTGGGACTGAGGACCATTTTGATGTGACTATAGGATTGGTTCCTACATGATCAGATATAAGTGATGGGTGGGCCATTCGGACTTAGGGTCAGATATAAGTGCTGGAAGAAGACCTACATGGAGGCTAGGCCTACAACCAACATGAAAAAGGGATGGTTCTGTAGAACTTCCTATGATGAGAATAATCAAGAGATAGCACCCATGATGTTGATCCAACAGAGATGTTCCAGAACCAAAGATGATCCAGATCAAGTGATGATCTAGATCCAAATCGAGTGATGATCCAGATCCAGTGATGATGATCCAAATTGAGTGATGATCCAGATCAAGTGATGATCTAGATCCAGTGATGATTATCCAGATTGAGGGATGATCTATATCTAGTGATGATCTAGATCCGATGATGAAGATGGCTTGAAGATGAAGATGAATTGAAGATGGAGATGACTTGAAGGTGAAGATGACGAGGACTCGATGATGATCCAAATGATATAGAGAAGAAGACTTGTACTGATAAATTGTGTCAAGAGAATACCTTCCTAGTTAAGAGGGAGTGTTGATGTAATTGTAACTTCAGAATGTATTCATCAGTATATCTTATGTATTGTACCCCGATTTTTATTCTGGGATGTGTATGTAATGTAATTGAGTCATGTCATACACCGATGTTTATTCCGGGAAGTTTCTGTAATATAAACAAGTCATGTCAAGTCATTATTTTTCAAGGGTTAAAGTCCTCACAGTTGTGGGGCCCTAGGGTTATTAGGCTATCCTAGAGAAGTAAACCCTAGGTGAGTCATTGTAAGTTAGGGCAATAGTCCCCACCATTGTGTTAAGGATAAACCTCCTTGTTGGTCGAAGGAGGCAAAGTCCCCACAAGTTATGGGGCACTAGGGTTATTAGACACTCCTAAAGATGTCAGCTATAGTAAGTAATTGTTAAGTGAGGCTGACATGTTGGAGTGGGTTTCAAGTGAATGAAAGAATATAAATAGAGAGTGAGTCTCTCTATTTATCATACACACACATTCACTCATTGGGGCGCATGAGTGAGAGGAGAAGTTTCTAGGACAAGAGAGAGACCACTGTTGTCGAGAGATCATCTTTATGTTTTTGGGTTTTACTTTTGGTGCTGATTCTATCTATAAGGAAGTTGCGGGGTTTTCTCCTTTATGGTTTCCCCAAGGAAAATTCTTTGTGTCTCTTGACTCTTGTGTTTTATTGTTGTGCATATTATTCTCTTAGTTAAAGATCCTAAGATCATAATGCTAGCTTGAATGATAAAAATCTAACAATGTGCAGCCTTTGATAGCCCTTCATAATCCTCTGCAAGAAGCTTCTCAATTTCATCACAAAAGCTATCATCATAGTCATAAGAGTCCATACCTTTATTGGAGTCCTCTTCTTTCTTCTCTTCTTCTTGATTTACTTCTTTTGGGGGCTTGTCTTTTGATTCCTGATTTGTCTTTTCGGGTTTGGGTCTTTCCTTTCGATACTCGCTCTCTAATTTGAACCATAGGTCTTTGGATGAAGTGTACTCCCCTACACTTTATTTCACTGAACTAGGAAGTCCATCCATGAGAAAATTAAAGGCTGTAGTGTTTTCATTCTTTGCTTCCTTCTATGCATCTAATTTTTCCTTCTTGTTTGATGGAGCGGGTGGATTGAGCACAATCTCCCAAACACCAAACTTCTTCAGGTATGCCTTCATCTTGCTCCTCCAACTAAAATAATATGTCGTATCAAGTATAGGAATGTCATTGCTTGATGACTCTTCATTTTCTTCCATTGTGTCTAAGGATCTCCTTCAAGCTTGCTAGGCTTGTGACGAAGGCCCTCTCTGATACCAATTGTTAGACACATCAGGCACACAGAGAGGGGGGGGTGAATCTATGTGCGTAGTCTTTAATACTTTTTCAATTACAACTCACTATGTCATCATACTCATCATCATCAACACTGCTCATCATCTCTTCTCATCACCAATGCTGCTAATCATCCTCTTATTAGTACTTCTTATATTGATAAACACATCTCATTAATCTCTGCTGGTCATTCTACAATTCTGGGTGACGCTTCTAAATACTGTCACCATCATCATTTTCAAGGAAAGGTATAGATCATCAAGGTTTTATATGAAACTTCATGGAATATTCAACAATATATCACTGTTTGTACTTCTTGAGCACTTGTCATCACATCATCATAATTGAGGATATCATGGATCCCTCATCATCATGTCTTTGTAATCTAAGTGTAGTATCAAAGAAACATCGTAGTATGGAACATACCCACTGCATATTCAATCAAGAAAATTTATTGTGCACAGAAGGGAATCACATATGTTCAGAATACATAATCAACGCATCATCAAGAACTTTGTTATGAAAGGTGTATGTTTAAGTCTTCACACACATCACTGTAGAAGGTTTTTACTGTGTGTACATACTGTGTATACTCATCATCATTCTTAATGCATCATCAACCAATACATCAATTGTTAACATCATACATGCATCTTTATGATTGTTCATACATTCAACATTATAGAGTAACATGCATATAGAATGTCACTGTTTCATCACTCATATAGTGCATGTTCATCATCATAGGATATACCATATCATACTTCAATATTAAAGTGTATAGATGACAAGACTGTTTAATATGAATTACTGTGTTCACTATATAATATAACTGTTTACTCATTTGATAATTAAAATACCTTCATAACTGTGAAAAAGCCACTATAAATGCTGGTCTGCTACACTAGGCCCAAATTTAAGGCTGCTAAAGAATTATTCATGCCCAAGAATCAAATAATAACTTGCCATTTGCTGCTGTAAAAGTATGCTCCAACTCAGTCACTAAACCTTAGGTATAGACTATTGCTCTTCATCTTCGTTGGATGTACTGTAGTTCTGCTACAATCAAGCCTTTGCTACCTCAGTAGCTTGATAAAGGTAAAAACAACTTTATGACTTTGTTGTCCTGAGTTTCATCTCACATAAAATTCAGATGCCAAAATCAAGATTAGACCTGTCTTCAACTCCATTTTAGCTGTCTTATAGTATTATATACCCCAAATTTCTAAGTATGTGAAAACAAAAAAAAATTAAAAACTAGCTTCTGTTGCTTCCCCGAAAATCTTGGATGAATTCAACCTTTATCCATAAGTGTTGTAGATGACTGTGGAGAAGAAACTTGGTTCTTTTCAATGAAGAGTTAGTCTACTACTAGACTTGGATTGATCTCTTCTGCTTCCATGTGTTAGGGCACACTGCTGCTACTGCTTTTCTTACTACTACCAAATTTAGGACATCCACGAATTCATTTTCTATTGCTTCAACTGTCACATGTATGTTGAGATAAATGCCTGTAAAATCATACTTTAGAACCTCCACCAAATTTACTTGAGGGTTGAATAGTCTTCTTGCTGCTTGAATTACCAAAAATCAGAGATAGAGTGAAACTTGTCAACTTTCACACCTTGACAGTGGATTGTGGCTGCCTTAGTGTGCACTGTGAAACCCCGAAATTCAGAGCTAAGTCACCCTTTTTTGCGCACATACAAAATGAGGGTGTTTGTTGTTATTTATACACATTTCTCATAATTTTATGGAGCTGACATGTCAATTTTTTAATTTTTGATTTAAAAAAAAAAAATCTTTTGTTTGGTCAGTTGCCCCTACAAGATGGTGTAAATTTTCCTTGTCATCTTCAAAAATTAATATCTCATCAACCATGAGAAACCATGTGACATGCCACCTACCGTTGGAAATAGCATGACAAGGGATATCTCCCCATGATGGGTTTATTTGAAATCCCATGGTTAAATACCCTTAAAATATTCAATTTGTTCAGGAAGTCAAAGACTTTGAACTGTTAACCTTCTTACCATTAGGGTGTCATGCATTTTCATTATTTTATCCACCACATCATCATAGGGTTGCATCAATCCACTAGGGATTTCTATTCCATGTGCAAGGTTCCATCGTGGGATTCAAGCATGTCATCTAACCATGTTAAGTGTAATTAGTGGGCTCCATGAACTTTGTAAGGGCATCGAGGTCTTCATTAAGGGTTCCAAGTCTTCATGGGATTCTTCATCAAGAAAGAGGCTTCATCGGCTTCTTTAACCACCTCAACCACACTAGGATACCCCAAAGAGTCAAGATCCAACATGATATTACCTGTGGGATAGCTAGGTCTTGTCATGGGGTACTATGATACCATCCAAGCATGAATGACCACATAATGGGTCATTGATGCTTCTCCAACCCATCGAGGGTTTCTCCATCATTCATCAAAGCTTCAACACCATCTCTAGGGTCTTCAACACCATCAGCAGGGTCTTCAATCACTTCAGTAAGGTGGTGGCATAAATATTTAGTCTTGTGGGTACAGGGACCTCGTCAACTAGATAGAAGGTGCTTCAAGGCACAAACCTATTCCATAAGGGATCCAAGGTACTGCAGGTGGGACTTGGTGGCATCAATGATGAACTTGTGGGGCTACTACAAGTCCATTTTGGAATTAATGAAAATTTCATCAACAATCTCCTCCTTTGTCGTTGATGACAACAACTCATGCTCCTCTTGTGAGTATACTCCCCTTTTGTCTTCATATCTCCCCCTTTGGCATCAATGGAAAAGCGTGACCACATTTCTACATATTATCACTGATCACTACTCCCCCTGTCAATATTCATGATCCTAAGACCTGTCTGTATGCTTGGAGTAATCATCCTTTCTTATTTGAGTTCATCCTCGGGCATTATGAAATGAAGGTGTGCTAAGGTCTTTGAAATACCTTACACTTGGATTTCCATATGGAAACCATCCTCCCTACTCTGATCAACCTCTCCTATCTATAATTGCTTGGTCTTCTTCATCCACACTTGCTTCTTGGCATCTATCCTTTCAACATTTGTTCCTCCATCTGTACTAGCTTTCCTTGATGAGTTGTATGGGAAAATTCGCAATGGTTGTTTCTGTGTACTCCAACAATCTAGATCTTTGTGCCCAAGGCTACTGCAACTATAACATCTCATCGTACGACAATATGCAGCAATGTGACCAATATGGTTGCATGTCCAACATATGACTAAGCTGTTGGAACTTCCAACACTTCTTTCATCAACTTCATTTCTCCATGTATGAGAGTGTCCCTGACTATAGGTATTTGTCTTTTGATCTTCAAATCTTCTTGTTGATGTGTATGAAGGACTCCTCCTTGGTTGACTTCTTTGACTCACACATTCTTGGTCTTTGTGACCAAACCCACTGCATGTGTAGCATCTCAATGTGTGACATGTGGCAGCAACATTCCCAACTTAATTACATGTCCAACATCTGATTCAGTCGTTGGGGATTCCACCACTTCTTCTTTCGTAGAGTCTGCAATCCACAGCTTTATGACCAAAGTTAGAACAAAAATAACAATAACCATTGAATCCACTTTCATACCTGGGACTTTGGTTCCATCTTGGAGTTGTTTCTTTTCTACACTTGCCTTGAGGAATAGATCTCACTCCTTGATGCATTCTTGAACTACCAAGGTCTTTGTTGTCATGTGTAGGTGCATGGGAAGTAAATTTGGATGTTAATGGACCTGATTCTGGAGTCTTTAGAGACCAAGTGCTATCTTCATATTTTTCCTTGTCCTTATTGTAACCAAAGCTATTTTTATCAAGTGGATATCTCTAGAAATCCAAGATCTTACCTAGGACAACTAAACTATCCTTGAACTTGACAAAATATTCATTCTTCTCTCCTTTCTTCCTGATCCCAACTACCTCCATTTCCAGCTTCTAGATAGTTTCCTCCTTTTCTTCGAGCTGAATCTTCAGGTTTTCTTCTATCCTCTTGGCTTCCTGCAACTGAGTCTTCAGATCATGATTGAACTCTCTAGTTTCTTCAATCTCTTCAACAAGCTCTTATGGTTCTTCCTTTTGACTGATCAATTCAGTATTTATTTATTCAACTTCAGCATCCTTGTCTTTTATTTGATCTCGCAAATCTTTGTCCTTGTTTTTGAGCTTCACTAGAAACATTTTCATTGTCATGGTCTTCTGCTGATATTCATTCAAGGAGTCCAAGATTTTTTTTTTAAAATTTTTGAAGTCACTCTGGTTCAGATTTACTATGTTTAGAAACTAGTTGGCTCTAAGATCAATATTCAACAATGTGAGATGTATCTTGTGTGTAGCCTTTGATAACCCTTCATCATCATCTGCAAGAACCTTCTCAATTTCATCACACAAGTATCATCATAGTCAGAAGAGTCCATACCTTTATTGGAGTCCTCTTCTTGCTTCTCTTCTTCTTGATTGAATTCTTCTGGGGGCTTGTCTTTTGATTCCTGATTTGTCTTTTCGGGTTCAGGTCTTTCCTTCTAATACTCACTCTCTAATTTGAACCATAGGTCTTTGGCTGAAGTGTACTCCCATACACTTTATTTCACTGAACTGGGAAGTCCATCCATAAGAAAATTCTCCATGCAAAATGAATCTTGTTGAAACAAACCATGCGAATAAAAAATGTTGATGTGCTCTTGCTTCAACAATTTTTTAATATGACGAGAGAAAATAATTTCAAAGGATCGAAACTTGATCTCCTTGAGGGCATGTTTCTTACAATATTTATTAAATATCATGTACAATTCCAAGAAAACCATGGTAATTGGGCCCAATGTTCGTAACCATTTTTCTCCAAATACTACATTACGGATACCCATTTCAATAGTAATATGTTGGATTTGAGTGGATATTCCCTGCGTCAAAGTTTCATCTCCTCACATTTTCCACCACACTTCATATGCCTGCAATGGATATCATAATTTAAAAGATATGCTTGGCATGGACATATAAAATGGCTACCTTTACTACTCACCATTAAATACAATTTTGGGTATTTTCATTAGTAAGTAAAACAATCACCTTTCTATTTTTTTATGTAGCCAATCAACTTTATGGTTTGAGGAGCTAATAAGACTAATATAGCATGGAGTTAAATTAGGGGTTCTTCATGAGGTGGTTATATAATGGTCACATCATGAGTAGGAGGTATTGTTTCTTTAACCTCCATGTCAAAGGGGCTTCCTCAAGAAATTTCTCAAGGTAGTTAGGTTGGGGCACATCAATTTAAAAAAAACAATTATTTACATTTATGCCCTTTAAAATACTTGTCATCACACTTATATAAAACTTGAAGATGTTATCACTTAGCCATTTCTTCCTAAGATAGATTGTGGACCCTCAAGGGATGATATGGAGTGGAAATGGTGGTAATCACCATAAGAGGGTGAGTGTAATAAGGAAAAAATGGTTGTTCTACCTATGTATTTACAACCATTTGTTATTCAAGAGCTCATTGAGAGGCCTCCAACCACATATCATGTTGTTGCGTAAAGTCTTGTGCTTTTATTTCCTCCTTGATCCCACTAATGAAGAATTGTTTTAGAAAGAATCAGTCAGATATTTTGTGTGTATTTCCAATTTTTCAAAATATTTCTATAAAGTCTTCAATTACATCAGTTTGGTGCAACGTGGTCAACCTACCCAAATACTGAGCATCTCTTTATAATGAGCATAGATGAATTTCATGAAATGTAACATTCATAATATTTATTATTCCCAATTCCATCATTCCTGATATAGGTATAATACTCCCAACCAAATTTTCATCATGCCATTTGTTAGAACATCATACCACCTAGTACTATAGTCATCATAGCTAGGACCATTATCTCATTTGTTTTCTCTTATGATAGATAGTCCAAACTTGGTTTATGGTGTCTTCTGAAGGTTGTTGGAGGTTTTGGACCATTAATTACACCCAACTCCCTCATTTTAGTAAACGATGAGCTAAGGCTCCCTCATTAATGACCTTTTGGTCCTATGCATTGTATTTGAGTGTTTTTTCCCTTTTGGACCATTTATGACTTCCTAGATCCTCTCCCAATCCTCCATGCACTCCACCACTCCTACTCTACCCTAATTTATGACCAAGCATGTCTCCCTAACGTTCACATAGACATTCGTGACTGTTTGAGGTGGTTTTGGAGATTATTGGTCCACCTAGGGGGTTTTTGAGGTCCAACGTAAGCCTGCCACTTGTATGCCACCAATTTATCTCCAAAGGATAAATATTTTATCTGAAGGTAATATAATAATGTTTTAGACATATTTACATGTTAGACTGTAATAGAAAACTCAGTTATTGGCACCATATCTATGTGTTATTTTTTCCTCTTTTCATTGTCTTCTTCATGTATGGTCAAATGATTTTGTTGTGAGGATTATATTAGCTTCTAGATCCTACAATGAATAATAATTTCACATGGTATTATAGCTCAAGGATATTCAAACTAAATTCAAAGAGTTCACAGGGTTGGAATTAGCAATCTAGGGTTTCCTCCATAAGATTGAGAGTTTGCATTGCATGTTATTCAATGGTTCTTTGTCACTCAATGCGCAACAACAAATGGATCAGTATCATGTCACCTTGATCAATCCATTCAACTTATTTGAATGGAATTCCGAGATGGTAATCGAGCTAATATTTAGAGGTCTCTACAAAGTTACCATGGGGATAGAAAAATGAGTCAAACTTAGTTATTGAGAAGTCCATGATTTTTAGTAGAATGGATGAAGCGTTTGGGATGCTATGTCTCAACGTTTCAAGACACCTCATGTTTCATGTCGATAGTATCATAAATCCAAATTAAGTGTGGCTCAAGCTCGAGTCTTTGTTTGGGAATACTGGTGAACTAAGAGGACACCAACTTGAAAACAAGTTGATCACCTTGAACCCAACTCATTTTGAGACAATCTGAGAATTTTTCACCAAGTTCAAATCCATGGTTCTTCAACTGAAGCAATCTGGTATCAAGAAGAAGGAAGAGAAACTAATTTTGTCCATACTTTCAAATCTAGGTCCTGAATATTCATGTTTGTTTAGACATTTCACTCAGGCAAGCTGACAATTCAAAATTGGAAAATGCCATATTTGGTAGACTTCATGGAGTCTATTGAGCCCCATTTTGTTACCATTTTTTAGCTAAAAACCTAATGTATTAACACATATTTTGTTATCTTTTGTAATCTTTTGCATCATACAGATTACCATTCAGCTTTAGGTATGATCTTATTTTGGATTTATCTAAGATTGATTCATTCTTGATTATTTTACTATTTTAATGAGTAATTTCGATGTTAATTGATGTAACTGCTAACAAATGCATTTGTTAATTGCAAAGCATGCTTTCTGGGTGAACTTGACACATAGACACACATTTGGCTAGATATGCACATAGCATATCCAGCTCATCATTCAACTTGCCAAAACAACCTCATGTTGGAACTAATTGATTCTCTAGCATTTAAGCATGGACTGACCTGCAAACTGCTTGTTGTCCACATGTCAAAGTATTAGCATGAGCCTTATTCTAGAAGGTTTCCAGCATACCTCTCTTATTGACATCATGCCACTAGTTTACTCCAAAGAAGGGAAGCCTGTATGCCACCTGATGCCTGATTGAAACCAACTCGTGATAAGGGAGGAAAAATGACTGTGTGTTGGCATTAGATCAATGGATTGTAATAATGGTTGACTCATCTCAAAGAGCAGTTGACCACTAAAGGTTCGACTTGCTCACTTTCTCAAAAATCTATATAAGAACGCTTGTATGCGAAAAGGAAGTTAGCAACAGAAGTAGTTTTTTTAGCTCAGCAAGTTTTCATGTAATTCAGACTCCGTTTCTTTTTTTTAATGGAAGTTTTGTTACACTGTCTATGATCATGTTTCATTAACATTTAGTAGGCTGTGACTCTATTTGCTGGGAGGGGACCCCGCTAATCATAGTTTTATATTTTTGTATAGTCTCTTTCATTTCCTTTTTTTTTGTAATTAGTATAGCTTTGTTCATAGATTGTTTATGTAATTTCACTCTTGCAATCGTTTATATTATTTCCCGTAGCTTAGATTTCATTTCAGTATTATGATGTTTATCTTGTAATCATTTATATTATTTCTTGTAGATTAGATTTCATTTCAGTATTATGATGTTTACATAGTCTTTCATTTTAAGTTAGAAACCGATTGCATATAGACTAGATTGTATTTTCTTTTGATGTTGCATATAGACTAGATTGTAATTTCTTTTGATGCATTTCTAGTTCATTATTTGACTCAATGTTAATAGAATAAATTGCTTCAATACTGTAGAATTTAATCATAGTTAGTTTCAATTCTGCTAGTTCTTATTATGTTCTGAATTTATTTAATTTCCAATTTCCTTTCAAATTGCAATAGGTAATGATGTTTTCAAGTTATGAATTGTATTTGAATCATCTTGTAGGGTAAATGTAGTTGTTAAATAGGTTTAAATTCCTATAGTTACATTCTAGTTATTACATGCATGAGTCAGCTGGACTGAGCTCATCTAGATTAATCATTTCTTTAATGTTTTATGTGCTTTTGTATGTAGACTGTCATACAGACAGTCTATTTAGTTTGTTATACAGACTTCCATTTCAACCTGTTGTTCAGTCTTTCATCTAGTCCTTAGCATATTTTACATAGTTTAAGTTTATTTTCTTCAATTCTTTGAGTATGTTTTGATTAGAATAGTTAGATAGTGATTATATTTCCTTTTAAGAGTCTGTGATCAAATTATTTAGAGTACTTATTAAGTCTTTATTTCTTTTTACCATATGATTATGTTTTGTAATATTAGCTTGAATTGATTTCATTTCTTTATATGTGATTCATTGTTAGTTATATTAATAATTTGGTAGATATGTTTATAGGTTATAAATAGAAGTTGTTCTTTTTAGTTAGATGGTTACTAGATAATAATTAAGATCATCTTCATTAGGTTTTCTGTTTGTTTATAAGTTAGTTCTTCTCCTTTGCATTTCTGTTTTGTCTTTTGTTAAGTGTCCATGACATAAAGAACCATGTTTACTATTAATTGCAACTAGAAATTCCTTAGTTTACATATTTTCATAGAGGTAAGGTTAGATTTGATTCCCTTTAGTTTTTATAACTCATTTGAAAGCCACTTTGACTCTCCTTCTACCCCTGTCCCAGTCACTGTAAATGAATATCCCCAAAACAACCTAGGAGAGTGGAATTAGTTTGAGTTGCCATCCCTAGTTACATATCTTAGCTGATGTAATTTTGTAAATCCTCCTTTGTATAGTTAGATTTCAAAGTTGTTTAAAGTAGTAGAATATGTCTTAAGGGATAGTTTATTATTATAAGGTTATCTTGTTTTTATTTGCATTCCTCCAATAAGTATGTATAAAGTAGAGTAGTATAACTGGATACTACACTAGTCTAGGCCTTTGTCCTAGCTTAATCTTCTTAACCGTTGAATTCTTAGAGTCTGACTTTGTTTCTTATTTTGAAACATCTTTTGATCTGTGTTTGCTAAAATATTTCCACGACATCTTAGGAATCCTTCTTCCTTCACATATATTTTGTAGCAACTCCAAGCTTACAAACCCGAGTCAATAATTAAATATTAGGTAAATTGTTCAAGACAATATTTTGCCCAACGTTTTGGCGCCATTTCCATGGAGTTGTTCTATAAGGTAGAAAAAAATAGAATTTTCTTATGAAGTTTAGTGATAGGTTGGTAGTGGGGGAGTGGTAAGATGAGAGGTAAGAACCTGCACATCTGTTATAACAGGCGCCCCCAAATCCAGCAGTAGAAATAGTCTAGGTTTTCCTTTAGTCTAGTTTTTCATGAATAGAGTCTAGATAGATAAGGATAGATAGTGTTAGCACCTCTATTTTGAACAGCTGAGGAAGAAATATGATGGAGGAATAATAAAAGGATACATGAACTTGGCTAAGTTTAATAGTTTGATTCTATTATTAAATTGCGCATAATGGTTAATTTGGCATGCAATCCGATGGTGTAAGTTGATTGAGGTGAAGATCTACGGTTTAAAATAGACCCACTAGACAAAGATGCACATGAGATAAGAAGAAGCAGATGTGGTTAACGAAGCTTGAAGATCAACGATGATGGAATGAAGTAAACGAAATCTACGGCTAAGAAATATTCCGTTGAATAAATATGCACACATGAAAAGAAAAGAAAGGCTAGCAAAATTTACACAACCAATCTCAATCCAATGGCTTATGTGAAAAGTGAAAACTCATCGACAGTCATTATTGTTTTTAGAGAGTAAAGTTATGAGATGGTTAAAATGGAAAGGTGGTAGCGAAATTTAAACCAAGTTCCACGTGGTGGCTCGAAGTGAATTCCATGGAGAAAAGTAGTTAAGGAAAAACCGCTTAATGAAGGTTCAGGAATAGATCGTCATCTAAAGGTAAAGTTGACTTGGTTTTAAAAAAGCATTTCTATGTGCATGCTATGGACGAGCGAAGAAGATAGTCTACCATATTTCTAAAGTCAACCTTATGTATCTAAAGTCACAGTCACAGGTAAGCCTTCAAACACTTAAGCTTTGTTCAAAGAATTATCGCCATTGTTCGTTATGGAAAGGGAATAAGGGTTAGGAATTTTAAGAAGAGTTTTGGATGAGAAGGAAGAATTTGTTGTTGATAGAGAAAGGAACGTATGTGACACCATTTTATCAGTTGGAAATGTATCAGTCTCTAAGGAGCGGTTGTGGTAGTGTAACTTGCAAGGAAATGATGTTTTAAATATGTGTAGTTCCTTTTCGTATTATTTCTTTATTGAGCAAACTTTGTCATTTCCATAATTTGTTGAATGGTGTGTGAATATTTATTCTCCTTCAAAAAGAGTGGTCATGAGTCACACTACATCCAAAATACTTTGTAGGGTTGATGCGAAAACTGTTCGTGGAATACTGAATTTACCTGATAGTTTCCCTGATAATTGTGAGTCCTTAAATGAACCATTTTTAGTTTAACTGTATAAAATTTGTGAAACCAAAGTCAGATGCCAATTTCTATCCAGTATTCTCAAAGAGGGTCAGTCATTAGAGGGAATTTTTCTGCCGTATAATGTTAATATTTTCAAAAAAGATGTACAATTGGTTATGTCTTTAGTCTGTCAAATTCTAGGTTTAGATGATGATATTCATATCAGCAAAGCTATTTTAGGTTTCTTATTGAGAATGAGTTCAATTGATCCCAAGTCTCATTTGGTCCATTGTTTTAGTCTGGATGAATATTTGGCTGAATTCATCCATGTCCAGTTAGTTGAATTTCCCAAGGTTAGGTTTTTCAAGTATCAGTCGTACTTATTGAACATGCTGCTATGTTCAAATGTGTCAGAATTGCAATTTCTATCTACCATTTTCTCTCTAGATCTTCCAAAACAAATCAATATGTTTGAGTTTGTAAATACCACTATGGCCGATATATACAAGTTTTTGTTTGATGAATGTTACCAAGGGTGTTATAATAAATGAAAACCATGCTGCAGTCGTCCTCAGAGGACATAATAGGAGATTGGTTCTTATATAAATATTTTATTGTTTTGAGGGTGTATGGTTTCACTGGGGAACCGTACAAGCTACCTGTTTTTCTGACCCCAAGAATTTTTGCACTTGAGTTTATGAGGCAAAGATTATGTGCAGAGGAGGAGCATTTTGGAGCATTCAAGAAGTCTTCTAATATTAAATTTCCTCTTAAAGTTGGTCCATTTATTTTCAAAAACAAAAGTGCCCCGATGATTGTAGAAAAGCTATTAGAAATTATGGATTTCTAGAAAGAACAAAGAATCAATTATGATCCACATCATCTAATTTCTCAGAGGAAGCAATCAAATAAAAACAAACCATTCAATCATCAGGTTGTTGAAGGTTTAGAGGAAATAGCCAATTTGTCTTGTGTTGAAGAAAGTCCAGGAATTGATGAAAGTAGGAGGAATCAGTTGACTGCAGTAGTTCAAGCACCTGATAATCCTAGAATTCTGAATAAGAGAAGTCTTTCTGAGTTTGAGAGTATGGATGTGGATGAAAACAGTTCATATAGAAATATTAAAACATATTCTCAGGATGATCAAGTTTCAGGAGAAATAATTCCAGAAGATTCAAAGAAAATAGTTTTGTTCCCAAAGAAGTCAATACAAATGCATTAGTATCCCTTTGGAGGAGAAGGTAGTGCAGAGCCCAGTTCAGGTTTCAAATCCAGAGCATATTTCATGTCAAGTTATGCTGAAAAATAGATGCAGTCATCAGAAGAAACCAAAAATCTACTTCCTCGAGTTAGAAGTCTAGTCAATCAAAAGACATCATTGATTTCTACTCGATATGTGGAGAGGAACACCTTGAAATTCGCTATGGTTAGTAATAAAAAAGTATCTAAGATGGAAGTAAGGTTATATAACATTAGTGTCCCCGACAAGATACAACTCCACAAGCAAATGGGAGATATTATTTATTCAGATTTATTACATACTGTTATGAAAGTTAACAAATTGCAAGCCCTTGTAGATAAAATGGAAGTCTAATTGAAGCACGAGAAAGTAGAAAATAAAGCAAATCCGATCCAAACTAAAAAATTACAGGGAGATGTTATAATCTTGGAAACTAAACGAGGAAATACGCAGGCCACCAAAAATATTTTAGAAAAAAAAGACAATACCATCCAGGTATTGAAAAATAAGCTTAAAATCCCAAATGTTGAACACGCTCATTCCCTAGAGTTATTTATATTGCAAGAAGAAAAAGATAAAGTTTACCAAGAAATGATGGACTACAAAGGCAAAGCATTGAAACTGCAAGAGGAAAAAAGAAGATGGCAAATGGAAAGAGATGAATTGATGACCCAGATTTCAAAGTTAAAAAAGGATCAAAACGATGAAAAGGAAATTATGGAAGAGCTAATGAGCCAAACTCCTCCTGATACAGATTTATCTCTTGTGAATATTGAAAAACCTTTAAGTGAATTTTCTGCTGACGATCTATTAGTGCCTATGCAACAGGTAAGTCTGAAGGATGTGGAGATCAAGGAATTGAAGGAAGAAAATGAGAAGATTAAATCATAATTGGCTAGGATCATTGAAAATAAGAACAAAATATTAAATGATAAAATCCAGGTGCAGAAAAAGTTTAATGAGTTGAAGAAAAGAAGTACAGGAAAAGCTCCTCTACAAGGAGCTAAGCATATAATTTGGGATACATTATCTGTGGAAGTTACTAACTTTAGGCACTATCTAAATTTTATTGATGATCAAAGTGCATTAGTCAATTTAGCTACTCAAAGACCAAAGTTGGCAAATGAGACCATGGAGAAGAAGCCTTTAACATAACTCAAAATGCTTTAAATTTTTTGAATTCTCTAACATATCAAAAGTTGCAGGAGATCGAAATTAAGGACAGAGTAGCTATTGTCCTATGGTCGAAAAAATTTATTAACAAACATCAGCTCATGAGGGTGGTGTAGGATAAAGAAAATAAAATGTCTTCACAGATAAATGATTTCAGGCATGCTTTTAAGGAGTTATTTGAAGACGGCCTCCCTTCTTTCTGGGATGACGAGGGAAGATTATTTTCTCAGGAGCATTATCATAGTTTGTTAGTACAAAACCGGATGGACCATTCCAAGTTTGAATACTTGGTAAAAGGACTGACTGGAAAAATCATCGTAGAGAAATTGACAGAGGATTTCGAAATATTGCAAAAGTTTTTTATTGTTAGAGGAATATTGCCCACAGTGTCTTATGAGGCCTGTGTGGATCTGGAGGTATCTATCAGAGACATGACGGAATATGACACGCCAAGTGCAGAACAATGGAGGACCGTGGAAAGATTCAGGAAGACCAAGTATATTCTTCATCCTTGAAATAGGTGTTGCACGTCGTGGAGCTGCTTATTCAGGCCCTGCTGTCACCAAGTTGATTATAATTAAACGATCTATTATTAGAATCGAAGCATGTAGTTTTATTCCTAGTTGTTAGGGATACAGTTACAAAAAACTTTGATTAACAGATTATTCAGCTATTGATCTTCTTGGGAAGAATTTATTTGCGTATCACTAGTGGAAAATGAGAGATTAGTGACCAAAAAAATGACCAAAATCCGCATATCAATGACCACTTTTGGTTTGGCGATCGCTGGTGGCTAATTTGCGGTCTTTTATTACATGACCAAAATTGGTCATTTTTATTTTGGTCATTTATAGCTTGTCGATTGGTCATTAATTTGGTCATATATTTGGTCATTAATTTGGTCATATATTTGAATCAATGACCAAATATATGACCACATTTGTGACCAAATTAATGATCACATGACAAGCTAGAATATGACCAAATTTGGTCGCGTAATAAAAGACCATAAATTAGCCACCAAAACTGATTTTTGGTGATTGATATGCGAATTTTGGTCATTTTTCTGGTCATTTGTATTTCATTGTTTGGTCGTGTATCTCTCATTAATCTCATTTATTGGTCACTAATTTAGTCATTTTTGGTCGCTTTATGTATGGTCATTATATTTTAGTAGTTTGAATGGTGTCCATTATTAATCAATAT
>LPNX011017459.1:350210-363784 GCA_001517045.1 Pseudotsuga menziesii | reverse complement strand
TGTTGGAAACTAATCATGGACATAAGTGGGGTGGGAACTAATCATGGTCATAATTGGGGTTGAGATCTACAAATCAACAGATATTGGAATTTCTAGGGATCATGCCTTTTTGTCTTGAATCATAATTGGACTATTCAAATATGATTCATGAAGATGAAACTAATAACCAATATTAATCTATTTCTTCTTTTACACTCTATCTGATTCTAGGATTAAATATGTAGGTCTCCTTCTATCTATTTCACCAATACCACACGTTCTAGCATTCATGGGTTGGGGTGTGGAAACAACTCTTGATTTTGACAAGCTGATTCGGTTTGGACAAGACCTTGCTTGGTTTCTCTCCTACCCAGCAAGTGGATATGTTTCCGCTGCCCCTAAACGTAAAATATTCCATACCTAATAACATAGAAAAACTTTTTGAAATGCAAAATGAAATTATTATTAAATAATAAATGATATTTAGTACCCCAAGTGGACCATTGACATTCCCTAAATAAAAAACCCTTGAATCCATGTTTGTTTGGTCGTTTGTTTGTTGGGATAACCGAGCGTTAAAGGTCATTCACAATGGTTACAAATAATTGCCAATAAGTAAGTCAGTGAGTGAGTTCCCAGGAGGTTCCATTGCTATCCAGTTGGGGAAGAATTTTTCATTGAAAGAGTTATGTTTGGTCAATTTGAAAAACCTTCCCCAATCGTTCATTTTTTTATGGCAAATGCATCATAATGGAAAACCCCTATTTGTAGAGGAAAATATATGTGAAAATATATGGGGTAAATGTTTTTCTTTGTTGTTACTAGAAATGAGTCAAAGGTGTTAGTGGTCAAAAAAATTTACATCGCATTTCATAAAAGATGTCTTCAATCAAATTTGATAGTGTGAGAACCATGTGCATTGTAAACAATATTTCAGGAATTTTTTCTGTAATGTAAATCCCCTAAGTTATTATTCACAACCACAAGCATGTCATCATCATAGTGCCCTACAAATTACCTATTATGCCTACCATAGAACATTAAGATAACATTAATATTTGATTATATCTTACAATACCGCCGTCCATTTGCAGAACAAGATCATAAGTACAGAAGTAACATGAAGAAATTAAACATTTAGCCACAACAAACGGAGACACCAGTATTCAATAAGATAAGCGACATGAAGATAAACAACATGAGGTGTAACATAAAAGAGACACCGAAGTACGTGGTTCACCCCAAACTCGGGGTTACCTCCACCAAACGGTGGCGTCATGTGACATTTATTTTTCAAAGAATATTTATAGTCAACAACCATTCTGTTGCCATACAAACCACAGCAACCCAATTGCTACACAACTTAACTTCAGGTCTCCCTCTCACAGAATATTTCTTTATTCCTATCTTTTTCTTCTATTGAGCACTTTTAACACCGGCCAGAAATCCACAGTCCTTGGTGAGTCCAGACTCTTAACTAGACTCTCCTACATTAATTAGACTCATCTACATGAACAATATATATGCTTTCATACAATAAAATATGTGTTCACTCTGATTGACATAATATCTGCATATATAAGTAGGTAGTTCCTTATCTAAATAAAAAAGGGTAAACCGCATTAATCTAACTTTGTGTGTTTTAACAGAAAGTGGACGTTGCTAAGATGGGCTTTGGCATCTTAAATTTTATCAAAGAGTCAACTATCGTGGGATACATGACAGCCTCTATGGGCTATTTGTGATACTGGCCAACCAGATTCTAACATTCACCATGTCGACCTCCTTTCCAGAGAGCGGCTTCGTTGTGGCTTTGTAGGATCATTTCTGCGACTGTGATTCAATGATATTTATACTTACATCTGTAAAGTGCTTACCCTCAAATACTAAACCAAAATGCAACTCAGGATTAAATTAACTTAAGTGAATAGGGAGGCTTTATGGCGTCTGGTTTAAACACTATGCATAAGAGTCAAGAAAACAAGCAAACGTCGTCGGCTGTTAATGCAGACCTTACATTTCTAAAACACACACATGCGAGTTGCCACAGTGGAGAAGACCCAAAAACATACGAGGGAAAACAGAGTTGTATTAACAATCTATTTGAGTAAGAGCGCAACAATAAGAGATAATTTGCACAAATCAGTCGAAACAAAAGGATGATTACGCGGCTTTCGGTTCTAAAGTCGGAATAAAACAATTCATTTTATATCTAATCATAGGAATGGCATTACATTGATCATTATTAATATACTTAAATGCATTAAACCTATTAATGTTTGGATCGCGAGTTTTTTTTTTCTATCTCTTAAGTCTAGAACAAAGATTCTACTATCCGTGCTTACAGATAATATTTGAAATGGCAAAGCAATGGCCATTCGGCTGTATCTCAACATCGAGCAACATGGCCACTTAACGTTAGTTCCAAAGCTTCCAATAATTCAGGTCAGACAAGATGTACAAAACCAAGTCTGTGAAAGATTCCATCTAACTATGTAACTAGGGTCAGTGGACGGTTTACATCCATGGTGGGGAAAGGGCATCCATCAAACACTTCGTGTTTATGTGTGTGTATAATTGTTCTTGAACCTAGATGATGTACTGGGTGCATATCAGATTGAGACTTAGGTGGGTCTGTGCTAGACCATTTACCACTTATCATAAAGTGCAGGAAAACACTAAACTCCGTCAATGATTCAAACAAAGAGTCTAGTTAAATTTTTTAAGAGGATCGTGTGGGCAAAAAGGGAAACCATGGTTTTTACCTTCAGAAAATACATATTCCACTACCTTTCCCAGAACGCTAAGTTCCCTTCTTAAGCACTCCCCCATATTTATAAAAATTCAAGGATCATTATCCCCAATGAGATAAGAGATTGTTGATTCCCTATCTAGACTCGATTACCAACCACAGAAATCAATTTTCATGAAACAAAAAATAGCAAAAAGGGCCTTCCTTACCAGATGCATACTAACACTGACCAGGAGTTCTCTAGACACCCATGGAAAGCCATGACTTCGTATTTAACCAATACTCAGTGCAGAATTTGGCCGAGGGTGGGAAGTGAGCAAGCATTCTCCTCCCGTTGGGTGCTCCCCTCCCAGATAGCCTTCCCTATAAATATATCTCTTATTTAATTTAATAGGCCATGCTCCTAAGCCAGAATTGCTAAGCATAGCAAATTTGTTGTTTTAATTGTCAGGATGATTTTGGTGCTAGATTAAGGCGACTGTTTCAGCCCTAAATTTTGGTCACCGCTGTCAAATTTTAGGGAGGATTTATTCCCATTATTCATGCTGAACCTTTCCTTCAAGCATGCCAAGATTAAAGCACGAAGCTTATTGAGGATTTAATTTAGAATGCGGGCCTATAACTGAAGGAAATAAAATATAAGAGGCTTAAATATTGACTTAAACCTATAGGAATAATCCATGTCTTTATTTATCATATACTTTATATCATATGCCTTTTATCTGTTATTTTTCTTATAGATAGATTTCAAATAAAAATACTTTGTCTTTTATGAAGACTTAATTTATCTTGTTCCTTGGTCCTCATGATAATAATTTATGTCATATGTCTGTTATCAAAACCCTTTCCGATCCCTTAGTGGAAGCGTGTCCACCACCCTAGTTTTGGTTGCACGCGTGTTTTTCAGCGCTTTTGTGTTATTAAATTTTCGCCTAACAAACTCTTGCACGAGACTAGGGTTTTTTGCGTACACTTCCCTCTTCTGGGTTGCGTACTGAAGGAAATATTATGGCTCCCAAACCATTCATTATTCAACCTAGTGGTTTTTTTGTTTTTTTTCTTTTTTTTTTTTCTAGTTGCCCGCCGTTAAGTTGTCTTGATGTTTTATGACGTAGGAAAATGATTCACCTAACTTTCAGGTTTCTTCTGGTGGGGACTTGGAACTTGAGCTCCTCACTTAGAATCCCTTATACATTCAAAATTGTAAAATTATTAGGGGTATATAGGAGGGACATTACAAACTCCCAAATCACAATTTCGACCCTTGGGGAAAATGCACCAAATCTTCTCCCAATGCAACAAAAATGAGTAAAATGGATTCCAATGCTTAATTAATGAGAATTATAATTGAAATACACATTAATAAAAGTCCATTAATCATAAATTTATCATATATACATTCCTCCATTTGAAATAATCAGCATTATCGTAGCATACATCAATGTAGTGGGGAAATGGTCATTGTTTGCTCAGTAATAATCACTTTTCCTTACCACCATTTGATATTTAGACCTGAGACTTTCTGAGAATTAAGAGCATAGAATATTTATCTTTTTACAATCAGTAATGGACAATTAAAATCTCTCCCAATTTTAAATCATTAGCATTACAATGGTGCACAACAAGATAGTGGGGAAATGACACTATTGCTTCATTGTTTAACATTTTTAAATGAAATATTTTTGCATTTAGAATTGAGAGTATGATGGAATTTAAATACAGATCATTTAAGTCAGAATATAAAATAATGTATCATTAGAATCTTCCCCAAATATATCAATAGCTCACCCAAAGCGCAATCCCTCCATGAGCAAGAATATGCCATAAAAACTTGAAATGGTTGAGAGAAAGTGCTGAAATAGAAGAATCCAAAAGCTGACCTATATATTACACCTAAAAATAATAATCCATTAAATCTTGATGAAATACCTGAGTGTCCTCTCCAAACACCAACTTGGATGGGAATCTTTCCCCCTCGAAATTGGCTAAGGCAAGAAAACTAGTCATCCACTAGCTCTCACAATTCACAAATAACAATTTATCAAATGATAAAAAACCATTCTCTTGGTTCATTCCTGTATTATATAAACACCATTAGCCTTCTAAGGTTACCAACCCACCCAAAAACTCAAGACAATTCAAATTTGCGTGTGAGCTCAAGATTTTCCATGTGTCCTCCCTTTCCTAGCCTTCCATCTTCCCCAATTTGAGTACGAACCCATTCAACTTCCACAACTCACATTATATCCCTATAGGATGCTATATTTAGACATGGCATGTCATCTATGTCATATTCCAGAATTAATATCTTATTTGTGTCATACATTTCATAGCATATTCATCATTGTTGTCATAGAGCTAGGGAATCTAGTCCGAGTGTCCCACTAGCTCCAAAATGACTCTTCTTCTCCCATGTAAGTTACATTTCCTTCCAAATTAGACCTATGAAGCATATGGAAAAGTTTATTATCCTTCTAACTCATCCAATAACCGTTAGGCTTCCCATGGATTTGAAATTGCAAGAGTAGGATGCCATGTGGCACATAAATTCTAGCTTGTGTGGGCCCCATAGTATCCATGTGTCTCCATGCTCCATTGCCACTTAAATTTTCTCTTGTATTTATTTATTTAAGTCCTTTATTAAATATTTATTCTATTCTAATTTTCAAACATCATTGATTGTCCCCCTTATTCCAAATCCCAAAGTTTCCACCCCCAACCTATGAAACTAGTAATTTTCCTCATTGGCAATTATTTGACCCTTAGCATCAATCTGAAAAACTATAATGAATATGGAAAATGTTATTAGGCCATTATGACCAAATGCAAAATTTGGGACATGACACATGATGGAAGAGTGAAATCAGTATAAGTCAAAGGAAATACAAATGTAGTGATGACATGGCATGAATGATGAAATGGCAGATATGATAACATAGAATAACATAATTGATGGTAAATTGATAAGAGACCTTTCCTATGACGGCAAAGCAGATGATATGACATCATTATGGAGAAATATGGTAATCGGTGAAAATCATGAAGTTAACTAAGTATGGATAAATAGTCAAAACTAGTCTAGGAGGGTATAAGAGAATGACCACCCTAAATAATGGGTTAGAGTAAATGCCTGTAGCACAAAGTGGTCTTGTAGACTTTTTTTTCTCTACCTAACCATGTCTTTAGTTTTTCTTGGCAGTAGCTGAGGGAGAAGTTATGGAACTATTAAAACATTGTTTTAGGAAGATTGGATCAGACTGAGAAATCAGTCTAAGTGTCATAACAAAATTATGGAATGTTATTTTCAAATATCCTCCAGAAGATGTGTGTGTGTCTGTAATATCTAAAGATGACATGATCCTTCTCCCTGATGAACCGACTATCAAGTCATAAAGTTATATTCTCATTTAGTTCTTACATGAGTGAAATATCAATCTACCAAAAGAAGAGAAAAATGTTAGCTTTCATGTTGAGTCTTAAAGCAAAGAAATCCTGTAGATTTGCAAATTCAAGGTGAGATCCGCTTCCAATCTAAAATCGATGGTGAGGAAGCATCCCACACGTGATCCAACGGTTGCGGATTAGTTCTGCAAAGGATAGGATAAAAGGTGAATTTCTGCAAAATAATATAGATCGATGATCGATATTAGATCCACATAAGATATAAGGTCAAGAATATTTCTGCAAGTGTATGAAGATATATGGGTGAGGAGCATTCCACAATAGATCTACGGTCATAGGAGGGTTCTGCAAAAGGAGTGTAGAAGAAGAAATATGAATTTGATGAAGAGATTAATGGTCATGGTTGAATCCATAATCATCAGATCAAAGATCAAGATAGCAACCAAAGAAAATCGACGGTTCGGAAAAAGAGTTGTGGGAAAGACTTTGCGAGAGCAGAAGTGCGGGTGTGAAATTGTGGAAATCAAAAGGTAGAAGTTGTGAAAAAAATTGTTTCCAACTTTCGCATTTCATAATGTGGAATGGCCAGTGCGGGACAACGAAAATAAAAAGGTCGAAGTCGTGGAAAATTTGAGTTTTTGACTTCCGCATTCTTCCCTACGGAAAATTCAAGTGCAGAAAGACAACGACAGAAGGACCATTGCAAGAGCGAAAAGGCAGAAAGGAGAAAGTACAAAAATTTGGAAAGGTTTGTTTCTGTAGTCTGGATTCCATAGTGCGGAAAAGAGCCTATGGAGAGTCCAGTCTAGAAATTGAAGAGGTGGAAACAAAAAATACGAAGTCTTAGAAAAGTTGAGTTTTTTATTTCTGCATTCTGTAGTGCGGAAAGGCTAGTCCAAAAAGTGGAAAGGCGGAAAGAAAAAATATGAAGTCTTAGAAAAATTGAGTTTCTAATTTCCACCTTCCGGAGTGCAGAAAGGAGCTTGATAAAAGGCAAGTCCGGAAAGTGAAAGGAGGAAAGGAAAGTGCGGAAAGGCTAGTGCCCACATATGGAAGGTGAAGCCCGACTGTTGGGAGAGAAACATACCCAACAACCGGTGAAGATGAAGCCTAAAATAAAGGAAATCCCATAACCAGAGATGATAATGCCAACAAGCTTATGAATGCAAGAATCTCAAAGACATGAGAATATGACAGAGTTTACTTAAGTAATTAATTAAAAATCATTGATATAACAAATATCCAAATATTTACAATGTTGAAAGGGTGTGAGCATGGTTTGAAGAGATGATTGAAGGATATATAAACAAAATATCAAATGGTAAGTAAAGTATCTCTGCAATACAAACCTTTGTAGCATAAGATAGATACCAAAGGAGAGTAACAAGAGATAGAGTTTTTAAGAAGATATAAAGGTATGATAAAAATACATTCAAGGGTGGAAGGGTGGTGCTAGTGAAGGATACATTCCTAGGAGGAGGTCTTAGCCTCCTTGCAGTAGTGAGTGGAGAATTAGGGTATTGGTGTATCCTTGTTTATAGGTGCAGCCAAAAAATAGGGGGTGGGTGCATCCTTTAGTAGTGGCTGAGAAATTTGGGGATTGTGGTCTCTAGAAAGTGGGTTCTTGTAAATAACTATTGTATATTGCAAAAACAAAGTTTTGCAGATAATAAAAACATGTTGGTGGTTTACCTCATTAGGTTTCCACGATAAAATTTGTGTTATTTGTATCTTGTCTATTTAATGGTTTGATAAAATTTTAATAAGTGGTTTAAATGGTAAAAATTCAACAATACTGGTTCACCCCCCCCTCTCATTATTAACCAACTATCAACAAAACCATCATGGGGAAGAAAACCCAACAAAACTTTCTCGATATAGACTTTAACCAAGTATAATTTAAGACCCAAATAATAAGACTAGACAACTTCCTCCTCCTTAGATGGACTATTTCTCCTCTTTATAGCAGACTTGATTGAGTGTTATGCTTGTCCAAATGAGGGAGGTGCCTCTCCCATTTATACTAATCAACTTAGATTCCTAATAACCCAACACGACTGACGTGTCCTTGTTGTCAAGGATAAATACACTTTAATAATACTTTTTGTGGGTATTGATGGTTAGACTTCCAATGGAGGTTTTACATCAAGAATTTACATGACCAAATACATCAATGAAATTCCTAATCAAAGAAACAACATCTCCAGAAGGGGTAATAATAATAATAATAATAATAATACAAAGCAGAATATCTTCCGCAATTACATTTCTTTAACAAACTATTTAAAATAATTGGTTTCTCCTACACTTTTCCAATAACCAATCATGCTCCCTTAAATTCAATTATTGATGTTGATGAGATGGATGTTCATCCAACGACAATGCCTCTTACCCAAGGAAGGAAAATATCATACTCCATATGAAATATTTATGGTAAGACATATTCATCTAATATTAATTAGTCTATTAACGAGTTCAAATGTCTTCATTAATTTAGTCAATGTTGTTAATAATTACTGTATAAAATTATTTGTTATCTGTAATTTTTGTAGATAATGATATGAGAGAGGATATACTTGAGGATTAGGTCAAGATGATCACCCATACCTCGTATGGATAGGGTGCGTATTTGATATAAATTGTGATTAGTATGTGATTTTTTTAGTTTGCTTTAATCTCATTGAAATCAATCTCGTAGTTGATCAGCTAAATTGTTCTTTGTCTTGTAGACACCAAAGATGAACATAGATCCTAGACTCATCGATGCTCGAGGTACTTAGCAGAAAAAAAGGAATAATGATTTTGGATACTATATGTACTTATGGGAGGCATATTCCTGCGCATGCTTATCTTATTCTAAAACATTGAACTATAATGTATATTTTATCATGGTAGCCACATGAAATATGTTTATATTCTACTAAAATTATTTCATCTATATATAAAATCTACATTTATGTTTAGTATCTATACAAGTGTTGTGTATTTTGTATTTCAATGCTAGTTTGACGTTGTATTTTAGAGTATTTCAATGCTAGTTTGATGTTGTATTTTAGAGTATTTCATTAACACAAATGTCATCATGCATATTGTTACAACACCAAAATTAATTCACTACATACAAAATATACACTACATACGGCCCCCAAATTGATTCACTGCATACACAATGAATTCAAGTATGCAAATAATGATATATCTAATCAATCATTATAAGTAACATAAAAAAATACTACAATACATCCATTAATCGAAGGAATAATACATAAAGTACATCCTTAGGAATGACATGTCATCGCATGAATGAATAAGAATATGGTAGCTCTCCTCAGGAATGACATGGAATCTCCATAGCTATTTCTATGTTATAATGAATTTTATGTTTAGACTTTAGACAGTACTAAGCAGAGTGTCAATGCAACTGATTTTCGCATGTAATATTCACATATCACATCTACTATTATTATTTATAACTATCATTTTTCCTCTATTTCCAAGATTATGTATGTATATATATTGATTGATATATTCGAAGCATATTGTAGCCAGGATAATCTAAATATTTTCCATGTCACTGTTACATAAACTTCATATGTATCCATACTTAGAAAAATAATAAACACCACCTCACATTCTGTTAGTAAAATCGTGTAAATTTATTTGCTCAACAATTTACATGTTCAATTTCTAAATGTATCCATACATTTTCATTTCTTTGTATATTTGAATATGTATATGACTTGTATATACATATAACATGTGCAATATCTAGGGACTTCATTAACGAGTCATTTACTGTTAGTTTTATTTTAGTTGAAAGTGAATTTTAGTGATTGGAACTTTTTCATTTCATCTCATGTTTTATTGAACTAGAAAGAATTGGTTGCAGGATGTTCTAAACTGATCCATCATGAATAGTTTGCATGTTTCCCTGGAGAACATAGACCAGGTAAAATGATGTAATAACCCAATTTTGACACCTAAAATGTATTGGATTGATATGTAAATGTTATAAATATGAGATGTATTATTCATAGTGCGGACCTTATGGAAAAGGAACCGATAGTGAATGTTCGGCTTATAAAGGAAAGAATTTTAAATTCCATATATATGTGCTAGTCATCCATAGAAAAACATAAAAACAATGTAAATATTTATAATGCAAATAGAGGTCTAAGAGTTGGCTATGGAGGCAACTAAAATGATAGGCTGTGTTTATCCACTAGGGAGAGGAGAGGGGTGTGGGATTAAATCCTTTGTTTGTAAATGTCATATTGAGAACCCATGTTCCATAAATAGCAATCAATCACCCAAGTGGAATTCCTTGCTGATCTTTAATTATGTTCTAAGAAGGTTGCTGAGAAGTTAGCTCATGAATCTAATGGAGCATGGGCTGAGGATAAAAATTTGTATGGCTGAGTATGGGATCATTTTTGTGTACCCATAATAATTTTATTCATGGGGATTTGTTTCCCTTCATTCCTATTCAATTTTTTGGCAATAAGACTCCAATTTTCACCAAGCTATTCATTCCCATCAAACAAAAATAATAGAAATCGTAACCATATATAAAACCACATTTTACACTGTAAAACATTCCCACAAAATCATGTGGGTTGTGAAATCTAATGGGGGGTCCATAAATATCAAACTTGGGTGACATTGAGAATTTCAGAAGCCCAAAAATATGTGGAAAAACCCAGATTTTGGAGCCTAGAAATTGAATTTTGTGCTCAAAAATTTGTGTGGCCAAGAATTAGAAAATCCAAGAGAGAATTAAAGTCAAAGAGAGATTAGAGGTTTGAATTGATTTATAAAATCAATGGAGGCAATCAATCTCTAAAGGTTTTTTATCTTGTACCTGATCATGCCCTTCATGAATAACACTTAAGGGAGGGAAATTTGAGGGACTATGTAAGAAAGAGGGGAACCTTCCTTGTGTGGGTGTGGTAGGTAACATGGGTTCCAAGTATAGATGAATCCAATTGAGATAGTTGTATATATGGGGTTGAGCTCACCAGCTTAACATTCACCTTCCTTGTCTCTCTGATAGATTAACATGCGTTGGCTTAGCATGAGTGATTCTGTGTATTTTCTCTTTCAGGGGATACATAGGCCATCTCAAGGGTGGCCTCTCAGCATAGAGATAAAGTGTTGAAAAGATAAGTGTTAAATTCTTATATTATTATTGTATTTGAATATGCATTATTTTATTTGTTATGATTGTGATAATTATGTCAGCATATGCATGCTATGTGTGTGGATATGATTTATTTCCATGGTGCATTTTATTTATGCATATGCACATTCGCTTTTTCTTTATATTAAATTTATAATATGGCCATGGGGAGAAATTTAGAACCCCATAATTCATTCATGTCCCCTCTATTGGTTGGATTTATGGCAGGGGATGGGATAGAATTTTTTGCATTGTACATTTAAATTAATCTTGTTTTTGCAAATATCCCTCCTTTCTATGATCATGTCTTGCAGAAACACTGAAAGTTCAAAATTTAAGGAAAATGTTTTATGGACAGATGGTTACATCTAAGAAACATAGGCCGTAATTAGACTATTTGAAAGGTGAATCATAACACATTATGAACATGTTGAAATTTATTAAAATACCTATACATTGAGTGAAATGGTGCAAAAGAAAAACAAATCCCAAAATTGACTAAAATGTCACTCCCCTAGTGTGAATTTTGGTTCTTGAGAAATGGAGTTTCTTGTTCAAATATGTATTTCAAATTTTACATTCTAAAGACAATCTTGAGTAAAAGGAGCACCATATACCCTTGGTTTGTCCTCCACTACCTCTATTTTAATCATTTGTAGAGACAAAACAAATCTCATGTGGTAGAACACTTTATTTTAAGCATATATAGATTCTTATATATTTAGAAAGTTTGCTAAAACCATACAAAATCAATTTAGGATTTAGGTTTTGAGGAATTATGTGCTTAAATTCAATCATTTATTAATTATTTAACATCTTATATGTAAATCTACGTTGTGTACATCCTAGGGAATGATATGGCATCAGATGAATACATAACATGGCATCATTTTAAATAATGGAATTTTCTTGAGTAAGAAAGCATCCTTACTAGTTCAATTTACATTTTAATAAAATCAATTTGCAATGCATATTCAAATTTGGATTCCAAGGAAGAAATATTAAACAAAATGTTACATTTGAATGGTTGATTATTTTTTCATTAGTAATCAACTCAATTCTAAGCATACATTTCATAATATTAATACGTAGAACTCACTTTCAAAGAATGGGGGAGAAGAGATGCACTAAGTGTAAGTAGTGGGAGTGGGAGAGGGTGGAGGGAATCAAGTGTTGGTAAGGATGTGTAAGGATGAATATGTGAAATAGGAATAAGTAGTTAGTGTGGACATAGTGGATGTGAGGACTAGAGGGGAAGGGGTTGAGAAGAGAAAAGGGAAAATTCTGTCTCAAGAGTATTCATTGTTCCATCGCACTAGACCTTTGAGGGATATTTATGCAAGGCTTTGTTGGTTACAAGTTTTTTTGGAGAACCATTTGTTATCCCCAAAACCTCCACATATGACCTATGTTGGTTAACAATCACCTCAAAGGGTATTATGTAATAAATCAATAGTTTTTTTGTGCAGTTCAAATGTGTTTATATTTATATTGAATTTCATAATAAGAGACTAATAGGACTTGTTCACTAAATGAAATTTACTGAGGTTAGTCACCATGAATGAAATGTACAAAAAACTAGACAACCCCTCTAAAATGATGTTTAGCATCAAGGTTAGATATGGAGTCCATGAGGAAATTTTCAACATCAATGACGGGTAGAAGGGTCATGAACATGGTAAGTTAAGGAAAGTAAGTGTCTTAGGGGTATTGGTGAATCCTTTTAACCCAAGATACTTAAGTGAGTCCTTATACCAACACTTGAGTACTTGAGGTAAATGAAAATAGTGAAGGGTGTAAACACTTGGGTAGCCATCCCGAATGGAACCTTAATGATCTCAATTTCCATGAAAATAGTTGACCTCATCTTGCTAAAATTGTATAAAACCCCAACCGAAGATCATAATTTAGTTATGTAAGATTATGCATGTGTGTTTTGGAATTTCCAATATGGGAACACTAACCATGGTACCAAGGTCAAGTATTTTCAGTAGTTGAGCTAATCTTGCAAAAAATGCATAGTATCTTATTGAGAAAAACTCTAGTTCTTGGGATCACTGAACAAGATGAGCAGCAAGAGATATATTTATTAGAGAGAGGTGCCTCTATCTAGAATGCATTATCATGATCCCAATGAATTTGATGGCTCATCAATATGACCCATGATCATCATTTTATGGTGAGTTGTAGGTTACCTCTCTAAGCCTTTTAGGGATAGCTGGTGAATCTATCATACATAATACTAGGGGTCTAGGAAAAATG
>LPNX011017459.1:249723-348114 GCA_001517045.1 Pseudotsuga menziesii | reverse complement strand
TGTTTACTTATACAGCTCATGAAAATAGATAATAATCATAAACCATGCACACCGTTAAGATTAAATCACAAACAAGATTCATCCATGTAATATTCACAAAAATTTTACAATGGAAACCTTGTCATAGTCATAAGATAGGTTCATGCAATATCCTTATATAATGTGAACTAAAGAAGATATTCAAACCCTAACTCTAATCTATTTCATCATTCTCATACATGCCAAGCATAAACTCATCTTACATTCCTATATATGAGTTTCAAAAAGACAATAAACTAGTTTTGAATAATTACAACTATTTATAATATGGACACATGAATTAGCATGATACATTTTGATGCATTGATTATCTTGGTATGTTGGTCTTTTTGTTGCATTGAAAAAATAACTCATGCACATATTAGTATGTTGGTCTTTTTGGTGTGCTGTAAAAATAAATCATGCACATACTCAAAAATTTGAAAATAGGGTGATGAAAAACAAGAACATTATGTTGCATGAATAGTGATGGTGATAAAATACAAAAATTTTAGCTTCACAAATGTGTCAAGGGTGATCTTATCCCCATTCTTTATGTCATGATGTTTCTAAAACAATTCCACTAACTTGGCATTAGTTTCATACTCATCTCTTCATATATGAAAGTGCACCACACAGCCTTTTTATTCAATGAAACATGAGCAGGAAGATGGTGTTCGGGTACACAGGGTACTCCCAAAAGACCGAACACCTAGAGCAACCGCTTCACACAAATAGATCAAAGATCAACACACCGATGTTTGTCACGTGCTTAAAACCCTCGAGAGGGAAACTGTCCACAGCCCCAGCCAAATATCTACTTGGAGCAATTTATTATGCAAAAGAAGGAAAGTTACATGAGCTTCTCATAATCGATCAACTAGCCAAGGACCCTCTATGCTCTTAAAATAGATATCATAGACCAATCGGGTGTTAAGCCATAGATGAATGGTAGGTATGATCTAAGAGAAGTTGAATCGTCAAATCACTCTATGTCTAGAACACATTGTGACCGTCGGAGTAGAATATTTACAAATGCATACTAATGCATACTAAAGAAACACACTTTTACCTAACAGATATATTACACAAACTGATCTTAACTAACTCCTAAGTGTCTAAATATCCTAACATCCCCCCTTAAGAACAACTTGGGATAGGATTGAAAGATTTACAAAAGTGACACTATTAAGAGAAGGAAGGAGGCATTAGAGCCTATCCCCCCTTAAAAACACATTCCTGAACTCCTAACATAGACCGAAGTTTAGAAAAATTCACTTCTGTAAGAGACTTGGAGAAGATGTCTGCAGCGTGATCATCTGTAGGGCAATAGAGAACTTCAATAACACTATCATGAACAAGATTTTTGATGAAGTGCATGTGTAGCTCAATGTGTTTGTTGTGCTGATGTAGAACTAGATCTTTGGCAAGCTTGATGGCACTTTGATTGTCGCACCAAAGTGGAGTAGGCTACTGCTGCTTAAATCCAAACTCTGAAAGGATTTATTGAATCCATAAAGCTTCTTGACTAGCATTAGATATGGCTTGATATTCTGCTTCTGCTGAAGAAAGAGAAAGAGCTTGTTGTTTCTTACAAGCCCAAGTGATAGGTCCAGATCCTAGACTGAAAACATAACCTGCAGTAGAATTTTGATCATCAGGATCATCAGCCCAATCTGAATCAGTGAAACCAACCAACAAAGGTTCCCCCCTTGTACTGTAATGAATCCCAAGCTGAATTGTACCTCGAATATATTGAAGTATTCTTTTTGTTGCTTTCCAATGACTTTCATGAGGAGTTTGCATATAACGAGAAACAGGACCAACAGCAAAGGAAAGGTCAGAACATGAATGAGTCAAGTATAAAAGACTACCAACAAGCTGACGATACAAGGTGGAATCTACTTCAGGGGAAGTACAAGTGGCAGAAAGTTTGACTCCAGACTGGAAGGGAGAAGGGGCTAGTTTACAATCTTCCATGTGGAAGCGATGAAGAAGGTCACAAGCATACTTATACTGGGAAAGAAAGATTCCTTCTTTGGTTTGCAAGACTTGGAGACCAAGAAAATAATGCAAATGTCCTAAGTCTGACATTTCAAAATTTTTCTTAAGACTAGATTTCACATGGGTTATAAGTTTAGGGTCATGTATTTTGACTTTGGATGACAATGTCATGAGGTGATAGACACCAGCATCAATGGGTGGAGCCTTAGCAATAGCTGTGGGAGAAGGTGGGGCCAAGGGTTGGTTTGCAACCATTACTTGGTGTCGTAGGAGGTTTTGGAGCACCATTGGCAGAGGACCTAGTGGCACTGGGTTTGGTTGAGCTAAAGAAGCCGTGTTAGAATCATGTTGACCATGATTTTGGAGAAGTTGTTGGATGCAAGCCATGTGAGGACACTGATGGGTGTAGTGGCCATAGGTGTTGCAAAAATCACACGGATGATTTTTCTGTAACTGTGGGTTCTTACCATGTCGATTAGGATACTGGGAATTTGTGGAGGAGGTTCAACGTCATTGTTATCTGGAGGGTTGGCCTATTAACCACCTCCGTGGGGTTGGTTATTGCCTCAGTTTCTATATCTCTTGTTCTTTTCCTTCCCTTGTTGGTTATTGGGGGTGGTTTGGTTAGGAATGTTCTACTAAGCATAAACATGTCCTGTAGAAAATCGAGGAGTCGAGGGTAGAGCCAGAGTGGGTTGCATAGGTGGTGCATAATAGACAGAGGAATTGGAGGGGCTACGAATCCTGTCATTTGGATATAACATGCGTGTGTTGAACAAGCCGGTCCATGAATGTGAGGAGTTGGTGTGGGAGGTGAATAGAAGGGGGTGGCTCCAGAATGAGTCATCACGTGTGAGTAATCAAGGGCGTAACTAGGGGGGAACATAAGATGAAGTAGTTCTGGATTGAGCCATCACACATGAGTAATTGGGGAAATAACTTGGTTGGGAAACACTATGGATTTTTCCTGGATGGGGTGGCATCATGGGAGAGGTCGAATAAAACTGAGGGTGCTAGGTAATAATGCCGACAAATCCATCAGTAGCATGAGATTCCCCTAGCATATCGTAGCGAGAGGTGTCGGCTTAGGGAACATCGAGTATGACGATATATAAGTAACTGGACTAGGCATAGATAAAATCAAACTTCTAAGCCTTAAGTATGGATTCCTCCTTGGTTTGGGGTCACTCAGATGCGATGTCGTTGGCTATGGGGAGGAGTAAGGTTTTGAGAAACCAGTCAAGGAATATCATATCTTCTAACTGGATCTTACACAAGATACATCGACGGTGCCACTCATAGATATGATCTATGATGTGGGTAGATGTGGTTTGGAGATGGGATAGAAGGATATCTACTCCCTCGTCATAACGAATGGGTAACTGAAAGTACTGAAGGAACATTGAAGTGAGTGTGAAGAAGTCAGGGTAAGTAGCATGAGGAAAATCGATGTACCACTTGGTCGTAACACCCATAAGTGTGTGCTAGAACAACCTCAATTGAATGGAGTCATCCACAATGATGTTAGATGAACACCCTAGGTGAAATGACATGATGTTATTTTAAGGGTCCTCTCTCGCCTTGCCCTAAAACTTAGGGATGTTTGAGGGAAGATTCATACGAATAGGAGGCCATTGTGGGTGGTAACAAATGGGGTAATTACTTAATCATGCAAAATATGGAACATTGAGACTAGCCATGAAAGGTAGGATAGAGTTGAGGCTATCTCGGGAAGGTCCAACAATGTTGTCAGTAGTTGCAGGAACATAGTTCCCATGCATAACTGGGGGTGGATGAGGTTGACTCCCGATAGTAGGAAACATCACTGGTATGGAAGGAATAGTCAAAATCGATATGGAAGGGCCACTTCCCCTGGGTAAATAAGGAAGAATGGTAGTGACAATGGTGTCTAGAATGGAACCACCACTAGTGGGTAGTGAACCAACAATAGTGTGTGCAGTGACAAAGATCCCACTAGTACCAGGGCCTATGGGCCTAAATGAAGGGATACCTATGATGGTAGGTTGAATGGATGTGAGATCAGTACTAACAAACCCCCCTTGGAAGGGTTCAAGATGCGCTCTAGTCATGGGGCTAGATGGAGAAGTGAACAATGTGGGTTTGCACTAGTAGCAATCTGAATAAGAGTCAAAGGCCATGTGTGGCTCCGAATTTGGTGAGTGACATCGAAGGTGGCTTTGACGGTGATAGTTCAAAGAAATGAACTGAGGGGTATCCCCCTTAATCCTATAGGATTAGCATGGTGTAGTTATGGTGATTATATGGAGTGCTGTGAAATTACTGGAAACTCGAGAGAATCAATCCCAGGATAAAAAACCAAACTACAACCAAGTGTGTAGAAGGAAAGCATATAAAATGATGACTCACAAATCAACGAAAATCTCTAAAACCAAACTGTGACAGTGGGTCATAGAAAGGAGATTCTACAACAAGAGTGGCAAGAAATCCAACAAGAAGCAGTACCTATGAAATGAAAAGAATGCACTAATCTATGGGGTATGAGTGCAGGAAAACTCCTAACTACAAGGCAGAATCTCCTCGCAAATCATATCCTCAGCAAGGTGATGAAATCCCAATCAGAAAATATGAAATGGAAGAACCATACATGCTAAGAGAATCCCACAACTAAGAAGGACCTCTAGGTAAATGATCCCTAGAATATTGGCCACTAGGATACCTCATTCATGGCACATCCATTCGGTTTACTGATGCTCAAGCCATTTGGACCTCGACCCTTGGCTGGGAGATATGAGAAGGATTGTGAAGGTTTATCCATTGGTGCAAGATGGAGTACGGTATTCCACCCCGAATTCTGAAAACTTCTTCATTTGCATCTTACTCCTGCTGAGCAGGGGGGCTCCTGACAAACTCGCTATGACCGTGTCAAAAAATACAAGAGGTTTTTGGTTCCCTACTAGGAAACCATTATCTATCAGAATGTGAATAACAGAGGGGTGTTGTTTGGATTCCTATCCCTAAATTCCTAACTTAACTACAAGATTTTTTTATCCTCAAGTGAGGTTACAATGTTGGTTGTATTTAAGTTAATTTTAAGGATCTGCTCAGGTCATGAAACGAGCATTTCACTTAGTGGAGTGAATTTTGTGCAACTGTATGTCAAACCTCACAATCCACGAAGAGTATGTTCAAATCTCAATATTAGGATGCAAATATAATGCAGTAAATAACAGTAAAGAACAGTAAAGCTACAAAATA
Source organism: Pseudotsuga menziesii (assembly GCA_001517045.1). Lineage (NCBI taxonomy): Eukaryota > Viridiplantae > Streptophyta > Pinopsida > Pinales > Pinaceae > Pseudotsuga > Pseudotsuga menziesii. The sequence goes on along the minus strand of LPNX011017459.1, from coordinate 342,855 downwards.
AAAAAAAAGTATTCTAGTAATGAAATTATGCTTGAAAAAAATGAGTAATAAAGTAACTTTTTGTTGGAATATATTAAACCCACTCATAAATTAGAATAAAATAATTAATCATTATTTGATTAATTATTCACCCACTAGCTTAATTAGTTGGCATCCACTTGCACCTTAAAGTCAATACATGCCATCTATATCCTAGGAATGATTTATTTCTAATTCTGGGTTGATCTTGACCACCTTTTGACCATCCAGAATTAGTATACAACACTTTACAGTAGATTCTGCTTTATCATGTTTTTCCTACTTTTTGGTGGATAAGGTAAAGCTAGTCAAACTAGGAAACTGAGTCCTTTTGTTTCCAACCCATCCTTCATGACTTTCCCTCCATTTTCTAGGATTATCATTTTTTTACATATCCTTGAAAACTCACTCTTTCTTTTTCCATTTCGTGAGGTCCTTGATAGATTTGGGAAGTGCTTTAGCCACCTATGGGGGTTTGCTATATTTTGGTAAGTCAACCTTTTTGAGCTTTATGAGTTTTCGCCATACAACTCAATTTTCCTATGAGTGATGTACTATTTATGTACATTATTATTCATCATTATTCAATGGAAGGATACACACCAATATTCATCTCTTCATTCATGTTATTCAGTCTCTTTTCTTCTCTCTATTTTTCCTATGTATGCTTGTGAGAATTCTTAGTAGCAAGATCTATTTCCTGTGCTTCTTCTTAGCATCATTACTCATAGAGTTGATCTATTATTTCTACATGGTATCATAGCTACAGGTAGCACAACCTTTTCATCTCCTACATGGTATTAGAGCAGCAAGGTTGATCAAATTCTACAGAGTTGAGGAGCGCATCGAGTCTCCTATCCCTCTCTGAAGAAGAGCTTGTATAGCTTACAAGATTTTCTCCTAGTTATTTTTGTAGGTTGTAGAGATTATATCCTAGAGAATATCAACAACTTCTATATGGATTCAAAATTTCCTCTACTATCTCCTTTCAACTATGCTGATTGGAAGACAAAGATGAGCACATACTTGAAGAGGCAATGTCTCTTTGATGTCTCCAATGGTGAATTGAGCGAACCTGAGTCTTATGAAGAGAATATTGATTGGATTAATAATTTTGATAGATATTATAGAATTATTTATTTGGGAATGTATCTGAATATATATCATCTCATTGATTCTATTGAGTATCCATTTGAGCTTTGGAAGAATTTGGACAAAGCTTTTGGTGTGCAAAAAATAGAAGATGAAGCATGGAGCGAACCCAACATCTCCTCTTGTTCTCTCTCTCAAGATTTCTTGGCCTCTACATTCTTTGATAAAGTTGATCATGGTGAAGAATTTTCTGATACAGTTCATGGTGTTGCTTCCCTCTTTGATTCGAATGATTCCTCCTTCAATAAAGAAATAAATATTGAAGAGACATCTTTTTATGTGTCTCTTGAAGGTGATTTTTATTCTTGTGATACTATTGATGAAAAATAAGTAAAATAAGGAAATTATATTGATATTTATGATGATCCTATCACCCATTCATTTTTCTCTATATCTCCTATCTTAGATTCTGAGATCTATGTGCCTGACTCTTCACACATTGTGCATACCACTCTCAGTGATGGTGTGCAACCCAGTGATTTCCAGGATGTTTTCTTAGCCAAATCAAGCTTTATTTGTGACATACCACTTACCTTACTTGATATCACGTGCTTCATCATATCCTCCTTTATTTTTGGCATCAATACTGAGAACCTCCTTGAAGATTGTGAACATCTCATTCTTTCCTCCTTTCATACAAAGGATTCATTACCAGTGTATTCCCATGAGTCTACTGATATGGTTATATTTGATCCTTTGGATTATGATTTAGAAGAATATTTTCAGGTTGATACACATATCATACCACCATCCATACCATCTACCATACCTATCAATAATCCTAAGACTATACAAATCCTAATTTCACTAGTTGATTCCTCATTGGTCTCTTATGCAGTGCTATTTATCTTACATGGTTTGATATCTTTCCTATATTTCAGTGGCTGGTTATCCATGTTATTATTCATATTTGGACTGACATTAAACATGTTTGTATCTGTTCTAAAAAATTATCCTTCAGATCTTATGCCCATCCATCATTCAATTTTTACACCTATCAGTTTTCCTCAGTTGCTCATAATTTTCCTAGTCTATCCCTATATCCTCAAGGAGCCACTAAAGCCTTTGTATTTGCTGTTCCATATGATAATATTTATGATATTTCAGAGTTTTATCAGCCTCATATCAGACCTAGAAAGGTGCTACATCAGATTAGAATATTGACATGTGATCCACATCACAATTTTGCAGCTATTCAAGGAATTGGGTGTGAAATAAACTGTCTTAATTTTTGTATTCTTTGGGAAGGAGTATGCACATATCTATTTTCCATTTCAGATTATGTTTGTAGATCATATTTTTACAGCAGCAATAAGCATTCAGTTAATTCTCCTACTTCATCAATTGATGAGATACAAGGAGTCTCTCCTCTTCCTTCTTGCAGGTTCTACACTCTAGCACATGATCATGGAGTTCATGATTTATTCATCAAGTCCTTAATCCAAAAGAAATTAATTCAGCTCAATAAAGTGAAGATGAATATATGTTGAAGACATATTTCAAATTGTGTTCCCTTTCCCATCTCGAGGGAGGATTTTCCCCATGTGGTTTTGCCTATTTCCTCACTTTTCTGGACATAATAATTATTAAAGGGTGACCATAGCCTTGTTGTTGGGCCCTATATGCATCTATATTTTTTTGACATACCATCATAAATTCAAACTTATATGGGGGTGTTGGAATATATTAAACCCACTCATAACTTAGGATAAAATAATTAATCATTATTTGATTAATTATTCACCCACTAACTTAATTAGTTGGAATCCACTTTCACCTTAAAGTCAATACATTCCATCTATATCCTAGGAATGATTTATTTCTAATTCTGGGTTGATCTTGACCATCTTTTGACCATCCATAATTAGTATATAGCATATTCTGCTTTATTTTTCCTTTCCTGCTTTTCCGTGGATAAGGTAAAGCTAGTCAAACTAGGAAACTGGGTCCATTTGTTGCCAACCCATCCTTCATGAATTTTCCTCCATTTTCTAGGATTCACATGCTTTTTCCAATTCGTGAGGTTCTTGATAGATTTGGGAAGTGCTTTAGCCATGTATGGGGGTTTTCTATATTTTGGTAAGTCAATCGTTTTGAGCTTTATGAGTTGTCTCCATACAAATCAATTTTCATATGAGGGATGTACTATTTATGTACACTATTATTCATCATTATTCAATGGAAGGATACACACCAATATTCATCTCTTCATTCATGTGATTCAGTCTTTTTTCTTCTCTCTATTTTTCTTGTGTATGATTGTGAGAATTATTAGTAGAAAGATCTATTTCCTATGCTTCTTCTTAGCATCACTGCTCATAGAATTTATCTATTATTTCTACACTTTTAATCAAAGGTAGGTGTTGACACAAACCTAGCCAAGAAAACCAGTCGACAGGTGTTCCCACTTTGTTGACGAACAATCCACAGCGATCTCCCTGAGCACCATCCAAGATAGGTTTTACCCTGTCCAGCAACACCCACATAGTGGATGAGGTCTCACTTGAGATGTTCAAGGGAGAGATGATAGAACCAAGTTTATGCAGAATAGAGAAGAACAATGTGACATCAACTTATCATCTTGGTGCAATATTATCAAACCATTCAACATATGCATTGATCACCTAACCATTCAATCTCATTCTTTAGCAGATTGCATCATTTAATAATAACTACAGTAAGCATACTGATGCACAAATAGATCCAACCAAATAATATCATTTAACACAAGAAAACATTGCATCATAGATCCTTGTCACATATTCACATAACATTCATCATTTATTCATAGAAAATAATAAAATAGTAAAATAGAAAGGAACACAGTGATTCATCAAATCAACTTCTACCTTGTCATATTACTTTTGCGTAAAATCACATATTCAAAATAGTTCACAACTCATCCAGTGTTTTCCAAAATACTCAAAAAGGAACTAAGATCGCTCATACATGGATTGATAACATTTTTAATTCAACATCTACTTATAATCTTGTTCCTTTACATTCAAGGTCCACTTAGACAACTTATAACTAATTCTTAACCAATTATACAAAATAATGACCAATATCCACAAAATATGGTCCAAGACTAGAAAAGTTGACACAAAATATATAAAATATTATATTTGTTTCCTTGCACGCCATATTTCACTTACGTGATGTCTTTGAGCTTGCACAACATCCGCGATGCTGTGCAACTAATGTATCCAAACCCCTTTCCAACAGTCCCCCAACACAATATTGTGGCTCTCTCTTAAGCCACGCTAGCTGGACATGGTGTACTTAGTAATTATGATCTTGAAATATTCATACTACTGAGTAATATATTTCACTTGTGCTTTAACTTTGTCTATTATCTTCTGGCTCGCCATCAGATCATGTGTGACTAGATGCTCAACCATTTTCTCAGAGATCTCCTTTTTGCCTTCTTGTGCTTCCTGTAACGTAGTAAGTGCCTTACTAGAAAGTTGCGTGTCGATATCCTGAAACTCATCCAATTGTTTAGTGTGCTTTCGTTGACGCTCCTGGGCCTTCCAAATATGCTGCAGTAACTCCTTCAACTCTGCATATTGTGTGAACTAAACCATCAGTGGCATCATTCTCAATGATTTATTCAAGTTCTCTAGCTTCCCTTATGCATTATGCAACTGCGTGGTCAGTTGCACTAGCTATTCGTCACTTTGCCAGAACTACGTGGTCACCTCAGTCACTTTCTTGGCCTCCTTCTCCATCTCATTGAGTTGTGTTGCTAGATATTCAATTTCTCTCTTCCATGCTACTATTTTCTCTGGTGGCATGCCTAGGTGCACCAAAGCCTCCAAAATGTTATTCTCACTCTGGAATTTTTAAATGATAGCCCCAAGTCATTGTCCACCGCATCCAGGTCTATGGTTCTCTCCAAGACATACTAACAGGAATACACAACTACTACTTCCAACTTAACTCTGCTATCAAAAATATGTGCCTTCTCAACAACAAGGAAATCTTGCTCCTTCTTTAACTCTATGATTTCTGTAGTGCTCTTCATCCTCAGCTCATATTGTGCTTTCTTCATTACTTCAATTTCCTGTGCTTTCTTTTCCATCAAATTCTCCTTTGCTTGCTATAGTTCCTAGACCTCTTTTTGCGCTTTCTCCTCCTTCTCTTGCGACCGCAAGTATCAATCTCTGACTTATTTCTTCCTTTCTTCCAACTCTTGGTTGGAAACTCATTACATATGTACCAACGTCTACATGGACAGCATGTTGATATCCAATGATATGTCCTGCAACTCCTGCAGCAACATATTCAAGTGCTCTCTTCTAGTGCCAATCACAATCAAGGGAATTTAAACATTCCTAACCCATGGCTCAGTGTTGATTGACGCAAACTCCTGCATAGACACACTTTCTGGCACTCTCTTCAAGACAACACCATATAATGAGTCTAGTTTTGTCCTTACCTTTGTGAATCCCGCATGCATAGATTTTGTCATTTCCTTTGCTGCCACATCTATTGCATTTTTTACTTCCTTGATAAGTCAATTCAATTGTGCCTCCATTTCTATCATGGTGTTACTACTCGCATCCTACTCCATTCACCACTTCATTCTTAATTCATTGAACATGCGCTCTTCTTCTAGGTCAGTGGGTGTCTCTGTCAACGATTCTTCATTGGACTCATGTTGACTCTACTGGTCATCCTTACACACGAGATCAATATTTGCATCCACCGGGGTCCCCTCGATACTTCATCCATACTAATTGGTTCTCTCCATTTTGCAAGCCAATCATTAACCATCACCTCCAACTCTTCATCAGATAATTTATACGGCATTGAAAACCATTTCCTATCTGAGTCACGTTGCACTTGAATGTTAATAGGATGTGGTCCAATTGTGAACCATTAAATCATTTGATATTTTGTTGTAGCTTCCTTCGATAATCTTGGAACTTTTACTCTTTCCACCTGCAGCGCTTCCCAATAGATACAAAAATGGATCGCACAATCCGTCAACCTTTCAGGTTCTTTCACCCACTATAGATTTTGATACAAGGATCCCTTACAAACTTCTATCGCTTTTACATCCATTCCTTGGTAGTCATTTAGCTACATCCAAGCCAGTAATGCAATCAATATGAGTATCCAATTGTATCTGAATGGTATTTCTCCCACCTACACTACCACTACATCCTCCTCCAACGGGTTCATGAGAAAGAATGACCAGTTCATTTGTATGCCTTGTGTACACATCTCAGCACATGCAACCACCCCCGAATTACATTGGACAGGGCGGTTCTTCCTGACCAGTTTACTAGAAAAAATCCTTGCACCAATGCATACCACATGGTCATTGATAATATCAATGTGGTACACCCTTCTGTAATGCTCTAAAGCATGCCTCTTTTTCAATGTTTTCACCAGCTTCTTGTCATTATCCTTTCCATGAAAATACTGTGAGGGGTCTGGCCCATCCTTGGGCAACCCTGTTATTTCTGAAATCATCCCCACCATGACTTTGACTACCTTATACAACCACAAAAATCCTCCATGGAAGCATGCCAAAAGCTTCTTCACACACACATTGACTTCATTTGACCACCTAAAGTGTGACATGTTGATCAAACCTAACAAGCTGACTCTGTCCAGCCCGTGTTCCCATTCGTGCGAAATGCACTCTATCAGGCCACCTCCTACCACTACGATTGGCATCTATGGTTCATTCACAACACCATCTAGTGTGAGCACTTCATGGTCTTCGTATTTCATATGCATCAGTGTAGGCACAATTCCACACGTGCATACCATCCCTTGTGGTATCATTGACATCCTTATCTGGTAATTCTAATTTTTAGTGGGCTTCCTAGCCTTCACACCAGGCCGACTAGGAGGTACATACCTAGGGATTTCCTTAAAAGACACCTATGCTCGAGCTGTTGACTCCACAACTCCTGATATCAATGGCCCCATCTGCGTAGTTTCATTCAATGCCCTTGGCGATGTTCTGGTCTGCCTCTTCTATGACATTGGAGAGCTAGGATTTTGACCCTTCTACTCCTTCTTTGGCACCAATGATGAGCCTATATGCATACTGGTGATCTCTTCAACGATGGTTACCAGACTAATTGGTGAATCATGTTCACTCAAAATATCTACTATGACAGGGTCCCTCTGCATGCCACACCAATGCCGTGCAAGACTTAATAGTAATGCACCCTCTCTAGACTTGGCAACTCACACAATTCACTTGGATTCACTTGGAAATTCGCTCTGCAACTTTACAACTTAGCTCAAACTCTACAACTCTACAACTCAACTCAACTCTGCAAAATGGTGTTTTCAACCCGTGTTGAGCCACTTCTTATATCATCAAGTCAATCCATCGACCATCATGATTGAAACATGCCACTCATCAGGACCAAATCCTTCATTAATGACCCAAATCAACTGGTGATTCTATGAAATCCAAAATTTAGATCGGCCATAAATGCGCATCTCTTCAACAAGACCCATTGGTTAACTGCTTTTAATTTTCTTCATTTATTTCTTATTTGACTCTATGCACATCCCTGCAGCTATTGTAGCATGACCTCCTAACTATGCTACCAACTCCTACTCTTGCGCATCCACCTCCTCTTGGTGTGCCATGCTTCCATCCATCATCCTACCTATTTTTTAGTTTTTATTGTGCACTTCCGCAAGCATCACACATTTTTGGGCCCATCCTATAGGGCTTCAACTTACTACCATTCACTAGCTTTGGTAGCATCACTCCATCTAACTTCTGCAGTTGAACTACACCTCCTAAAGTAATGGAATTTACAAGACATGGACCTAACCAATGCATCTGTAACTTACCTTGATGCTTCATGAAATTGTTTTCGTATAAGAACATGAAATCTCCTTGCTAAAGCTATTTATTATTGTTGTAGTGATCATTCCAAGCCTTCTGTCGATCCTTTTTGACACGCTAATGAAAACCCACAACAAAGCGGTCTTCCTCGAGCTGAACTAGCGGATCTAATCATTCTTTTAGTTCTACTTTATCATCCATGCACATCGTTACGAAAATTCATAGAATCGAAACAATGTACTCCATAGGCATAACTGCCTCTATCCATATACCAAAATGAATGTCTGTGCATATACCAACATGAATGGTGTTTGTCCCATCAATCTCTTGCACATGGTATGATATGCCCACAATACTATTGGAATCTACAGGTCCTAGTCATGGCCGTTTTCATTACATACCTTTGTAAGTGCATGATCCAATATTTTGTTTAATGCCTCCATTGTCCCGTTCACTTGAGGATGATACGGGGTACTCTTCTTCTGCTTTATTTGTAGTTACTTTTTCAACACGCTTACTATGTGATTGATGAAGTGAATCCCTTGGTCGCTCATCAATATCCTTGGACATCCAAACCATGTCACAATGTTGTCAAACAAGAACCTTGCTTCTATCACAATGGTGCAATCTACGACTAGTGCGGCCTCTGTCCATCTTTTTAAATAGTCTACAGCTATAATGATATATCGCACACCAGTTTGTTTTCCAAGTTGGTTGATTTGTCCCATGAATTCCATGGCCCATTTATCAAATGGATCCAATGTCACCTACGTTAATAGTGGCATATAGTCCCTCCTTTATTGCTTTCCAGTTCGTTAACATGAATCGCAACTCCATGCATAATCTGTTGCATCATTATGCAAAGTGGGCCACCAAATCCCTACACGAAGCACCTTCGTTGCAGTAGCCCATCCTCCATAATTTCCACCAACAACTCCCGCATGGTCCTTTTCCAAAATCTTCCCTTGTTCAGGCAGTAGGACACATCACTACAAAATATCATATGGCCCTAGTTTATATAGATTTCCAGCAATCAACAAGAAACCCAAGGGCTTCACCACCAACTCCTTCTTCTTACTTGTAGTAAGGTCCTCTGGTGCAGCTCCCATCATCAAAACATAAATGATTTGATCATAGTAATCATCAATCATGTTGATTTGGAACAACCGTGCATCTGAAAATATGTCTTCAATATTTGTTGGCTCTTCGTCTGTCTAAATTTGGGATAAATGATCAGGTCCAGCATTCAACCAACCCAACTTCACAATTATCTCAAAATCAAACTCCTCAAAGAGAAGTAGCCAGCGACATATCTTCCCCCTGAACACATGCTTATTGAATAGGTATTTCAAATTAGAATGGTATGTAAACATCTTCAAATGACCACCCAATAGGTAATGTCTAAAATTCGGTAGCGCATATACCATCGCCATACCTTCTCTCTCTATGGTTGTATAATTTTTCTCTGTAGACAACAGCTTCCGACTAGCGAAATAAATCAGGTGATCTAGATCTCTGTCTCTTGGTTGTGCAAGCACCACTCCCAGTGCAACAGATGATCCATCCACATGAACATGGAACTCCTATCCCAATCCAGAAAAACTAGTATTGTTGCAGAATCCATCTTGGATTTTAGTGTGTCGAAACTTCCTTGACACTCTTGACTCCACACAAATGTTGCATCTCTCTTCAACAATTTTTCCATGGGATTTGTGATCGTAGCATAACCTCATATGATATTGTGGTAATACCCTATGTTTTCCAACGTCTCTCTAAGCATCTTCACATTCGTAGGTGATAGTAAGCTCAATATCATCACAATCTTCGCAGGGTCAACCAACAGTCCTTGATTACAAATGATGTGACCCAACACCATCCCAAAAGGTGCACATAAAACACACTTATTTCATTTCATTGTGATCTGACGATGTCGACATCTTTCCAGCATCAGTTGCAGGTTTGCTAGATGATCCCTGATCAAACCATAAACTATCCATTCATTGATATAAAAGTGCAAGAATTTCTAAATGAAATATTTGAACACAGCGACAACGACCAGGGAAAATATCGCAGGCATATTCTTCAGCCCAAAAGGAATCATAGTGTACTGAAAACAACCCCATTTAGTAACAGATGTTCTTTTGTCTTGATCCTCTTTTGCGATCCTTATCTGGTGATAGCCAAAAAATACGTCTCGGAATGAATACATCTCCTGACCTCCTACTCCTTCTAGAACTTCATCAATGAATGGTGTTGGAAACAGATCATGCATACATGCATCATTCAATTTTCTTAGGTCGACGCAAATCTGAACCTCAACCATATTTTTGTCTTAGACTACCATCAGACTTATCCATTCTAGTTCTTCAACTAGATCAATTATTCCAGGATCCAACATCCTATCAAGCTCATCTTCTACTCTTTTGTTATATCATGGATTCAGGAAATACGGTCGCTCCTTTACTAGTTTTGAATCTGGTTTCAATGGGATCTTCATCTCTCCTAAATATCCCAGTATCCCATTCATCTCAGAAAACTTTGTAGGGAATAAATCTTGGAATTCATGTAATAAGTCTGTAATCTTTTCCATTGTTTCTTTGTCCCAACAGTCTCTGACACTTGCAAATTTTGGTCTATCTTCTATCTGAATGTTGACCTCTCTTATCTTCAGTTGTTGATTCATGTGATCTGTCGGTGCATCTGTTGCTATAGCATCCTAACTTCCTTATGTTTCTAGAATATTGATATTCCGCATATCATCATCATTTGGCACTCCTGACACATTATAACATTCCATCATCAAATGCATGTGACAATGTGTATGTGGATCCACTGGATATGCGACCGACACTACCTTTAGAACAACATCATAGATAAGCTACAACACATTATGGACATCTAGACTGGAATATGCGAAACTGAAGGTGTGGGTAAGAAAATTGTCAACTCCTCCCAAGTGGTAATCTCTTTGTGAAACTCTATTGATGCATACCAAGATCGTGGCATTTCATCCAATGTGTGGAACAAGGCATGGACCCACTTACCCTTTGGTCGCGATTCCCACAAGGTCTAACAATCAATCAGATGATCACCAAGACTATTTCATCCATCGTACCTCCCAGCATGGTACACTTTTGCATTGCCAAAGTGAATTGTCATCAATATTTGACACTATGACCATCCAATGATTGAATTCTTATGGGTCACCCACCAACGTGCTGGGGTATCCTTCAACACAACTCCAAATTCCAGAAACTATTTTTCTTCTGAAACCTTATCTTCGAATTCAACAAGAAACTCAGATAACTCAGGAAGTCCTTCATAAATTGGAAACTCAATGGTCTCGGTCATGACATGACACAATGACTACGTAATCAAGCCACACTTTCATAGCATCACTTCGTTCAAGTGGTTCTTCCAATTCTCTAAAGCATATTCTGAGTCAAAAGACACAAAATAGCACTGCACCAACCGAGTTCCCCATCAGTATTTGGATGGACATATTCTTATGAAATATTATAGGCATGGTCCCATCCTCTGACAACTTCATATTTTACTAGCTCAATATACCTTCTTCTTTTGTTTGGATCCATCAGAGTGATGATTATAATTTTTTGATTCTCGAGTGTCATTACATGCTTCTTGAAATTGACTAATGCCATACTTTCATTGGCCCATCCAATCACCACCACTGTGGGATAGGATCCTCCACCATTAATAACTTCAATCACGCCAAAATCAGAATAGGTCTTCATTTCCTCCACTTCCATAGCAGGGTGTGGAACTCTCCCAATCGATGTCACTCTGTCCTGGTTAGTTAGTTGTAGCTATACAGGAGACCAGCTCAGCGTTGGGCTCCCCATATTTTTCCATGTTTGTCTTGTCAAAACATTAATATCTGATCCTAGATCCAAGATGACTGAATCTACCTCATAGTCCTCGATATGAATGTTCATGTGCATTTCTTTTCCCGTCTTTTTCTTATGCAAATAATTCACCATGGAATCCTTTCATCCCTTAGTCGGTCGATGCAATAAATTCTCAATCCCGATAAGAGCATCAAGATATCTTGTTAGTGACAAGAAACTATAAAGGAAGTGATACAAGGTACAATGTTGTTGCAATTTTTCTGCCTCCAAAGTGGAATCAAAAGCAGTACGCATTTCATAAATAGGTAACTTACCATACTTTTATGCATCTCATCCCGTGCTTCAAAGAATGTATCTTTCTCCGCATTGACATCAAATTGGACTTTCTTATTTCAAGTTAGCCATACTTGTGGAATCATACAATCTTCTCTAGTTTTCTCACCTCCACGACTGACGATAGCAACATCAACATCCTGTGTTCTGGGCTCCATTGAGATCGTCACAACTATCGGTCCTTAATTTTTGCTCAGCAGTGGATTCACATGTTTATTCACATTCTGATTTGTATTCTAGTTATATATTGGAATTTGGTTATGAACTAGAATTTGGTTCTGATTCTGCAACTGGTTCTGGTTCTACACTTGATTCTTCAACTAGTTATGGTTATGTAATTGATTCATATTCTGCAACTGCAGGACATTTCTGGACTGCCATCTCGTGATTATTTGTGGATAGTTCTTAATAGTGTGATCAATCATGGTACAATACGTACACAAACACTGCAACTGTGGGAAATATCTCTAGTAATGACCCAATACACCATAATTATAACATTGTATGGGTCAACAACCTCGTCCTTCTCCTTGACCAAAGCCTCCTCCTTGCCCTCGAAATCCTCCTTGTTGCTGGTACTGCGGCTAATTTACTTGTTATTGTGGGTGATTTGATTGTTGCTAAACATAATGTGTTGATTGAACATATTGTGTCTATTATAGAGCCATCTACATCTAGTTATACTACGGTTGTGGCACAAACTGTTGTTGTGGTATAAACTCCATCTACGGTGGTGGTACCATTAGAGGAATTTTGGGGTCTAAAATGGGCCTCCTAAGGAAAATAATAAAATAATAGTTAAAATAATAAAATAATATTGATTAATTTTGGAGGAAGAAAGAAAAAAACTACTTTTTGTGTTCGTATTTTCAACATATCTCCTTGTGTTTTTACTCAAATTTCGATTGGGAGAGCTTGTTGGATGCAGAATTTGATTTCGCATCCAACGAGTACCCACACTGCATACTTTTTACGGACCCCGCTACCCCAAAAACAAGAAATACCTGAAAAAACGTGATGATGATGTCATCATCACATTTTTTCAGGTATTTCTTGTTTTTGGGGTAGCGGGGTCCATCAAAAGTATGCAGTGTGGATACTTGTTGGATGCGGAATCAAATTCCGCATCCAATGAGCTCTCCCGATCAAAATTTGAGTAAAAACACAATGAGATATGTCGAAAATACGAACAAAAAAAGTAGTTTTTTTTAATGACAAATATGTCAATTCAACCATTATGGTTGACTTATTTTATTGAAATTCTATTGGTTCTTGAATTCCAACTCATAGAAACTTATTTTGGCATGTTTTCTTATAAGGCCCATTTTAGACCCCAAATTTCCTCTAATGATACTGCAGTTCAGGTGGTGGTTGCACCACCTGTGGCTGTGGTTGTTGTACTTCTCCCTTCACATAGTATGAGTCATATGTTCTTTCCTAAAGTAGTTCATATGCAGGATATTCTTTATTTTCACGCTTGATAGATATTCTAACTGTATCCACAGTCCTCATGCCGATTCCCATATACTTGAAAAATGTGGCACCATGGTACACTGCCACAACTTAAAGGGTTTGGTGCCCCTAACAACAGGTAGTTTCATAAATATGGTAAAGTATCCTTCGTATTTCCATCTGTGCAACGTCGAGTGCACCAAAGATCCGTGTGTTGCTCCTTTCCATTCTTAATTTCTTGCAACTTGTTGGTGCAAACCCAGCCAACAAAACCCAGTCGACAAGGTTTCCCACTCTGTCAACACTCAACTCACCCCAATCTCCCTGAGCACTGGACTAGATATGTTTTACCCTATCCAGCAACACCCATGAAGCGGATGAAGTCTCACCCAAGATTTTTGAGGGAGGGATGACGAAACCAAGTTTCCGCAAAAATAGAAGAGGACTATGGGCATTGACAATTAATCAACTTATTTATCAGATCTGGCTAGTTGTTTAGTCTTTCATAGAACCATTCGTCATCACTCTTCAACAGATCACATCATTCATTCATAGCAGAAGTATCATATAAAATAAATAACCATACTTTCACACAAACAGATCTAAGAAGAGAACATCATTCATAAGCAGTAAACATTGCATCATAGGTCCATGTCACACATTCTCACCATTGGATTGCAAAAACATAAATAAAAGGCAGAAAGAGACAAAATATAACAATATTTCAGATCAACCCTTGTATTTTCATATTACTTATGCATAATAAATCACAGATCCAAAATAGATAGTAACTCAATCCTCGGTCTAGAATTCCTATGATGAACATAATCACTATCTCCATCTATCTCTTTCTTCGATTATTCTTATATTCACAATTCTTCTTCAATTTATAGGCTTGTGCCTTTACATTCATGGTCCACTTCTAACTAACTCCTAACTAATTCTACCAACTAATGACCAATATCCACAAAATATGGTCAAAATTACTAAAAGTGACACAAAATATTCAAAAGTAGTCTATTTTCTACCTTGTGTGGTGTCTTCTGAGCATGCACATCATTCGTGATGTTGCATAACTATCTGATCCTCAACCCCCTTCCAACAGGCCCGCAACATAGTCTTGTGGCTCGTCTTCAAGCCACGTCAGGTGGATAGGGTGTAGTCGACAACCTTGGAGTGCTAAAACTACTTGCAAAGAGCGGTGTGTCGATCGCCTAGAACTTGTCAAACCATGCAAGTCATTGCGACTGCCTTTTATTTGGTCACTTTCTTCTTAACTCGGTGCACCTCTACAACCTCATGTTGCATGAAATCTACTTTCTCCTCTGACCAAAAATACTGGTCACTAAAATTCTTCTATCTATCTACCACTATCTAGGGGGCTACTTGCTGCATAGCGATGGTCTACAGCTGCAAATTGTGAAGCCTATGAGCCACATTGAAAACCATTCCACCGCTCACAACCTTGTCATTCCTTGCATTCAAGCTCATAGTAGACTGTCCAAATTTGACCCCACTCCTTGTTTCTACATACTTTGTTAAGTGGGGTAAGAACTTAGGCCCCTTTTGGATTCTTCGTGGGTTTCTTATTCTGCACCTCAAGATGACTAAGAGAGATATAGCCAAGGATGACCTTGCCAGGAATATTTGTCATGGATGAGCTATCCTGTATACTTGCAGCTTCTTCTTCAATTGCAACTACTGAATCATGCTCACTCAAAATCTCCCCTCTGTCGAGGGTGCTCTGCATATCATATCAATTTTCTTGCTATCTTGTGAAGCTGGTACCTTTTTTGGTCAGAGCCACTACCTTACTTAGTGGACCTTCCCTCAATATCCCTTCTAATCACTTCTACTACTTATCATAGTTCAATTCCGCACAATGGTGTCCTCTTAGCAAGCGAGATCTTGTTGATAGTACCAACTTGACTCAAATTTCATCATTATCATATCGGGTTCATCATCATGACTAAATCATTCATTCATGATCTGAATATGTTGCTGATTATACCAACACACCACTTGGATATACTATTATTATACGTTACGTTGGAAAGTATCGTCATTTACCTGCTTTGGTAGTCGTCATTAAGTACTAATGTGGCGTCTGGTCACCATCTTACGGTTGGTGGGGTTTGTTTTCCTAACGATGCTACCAATTCTTTCTCTTGCGCAACCACTTCCTCTGGCACAACCACTTCCTCTTTCCCAACCACTTACTCTTGTGTAGCCACTTACTCTTGCACAACCACCTACTCTTACGCAACCACTTACTCTTGCACAGCCACTTCCTCTTGCGCAGCCACTTACTCTTGCACATCCACTTCCTCTTGTGCAACCACTTACTCTTGCGTAGCCACTTCCTCTCTTTTTTTCATTGCAAAGTTCCTTAAGTAGTGTACGATTCTGGCCCCTTCCAGTTAACTATATTAACTACTCTTAATTTATTGCTGGTTTGACTATGTTGTGACCCTATCGATGTTACGATAGAGCTTCCTAACTATGCTACTAACTCCTATGCTTGCGCAACCACATCCTTCTGCCCTCCCTCTAGCTATCTACTCCTCCTATTTCTCTTTTTTTTTTGTGCCTCAAGCACTATGCAATTCTGGCCCTGTCCTATAGGGCTTCAGGAAGCTACCATTCGCCAGTTTTGGTAGCACCTAACTAGTCCATCTATAACTTACCTGGATGCTTCAGGAACTGGCTGTCGTATAACAGCACCTGAATATCCTTCTTGAAATTGTTTGTTCTTTATGTAGTGATCATTCCAAGCCTTATGTCGATCTTTCTCGACGTGCTGATGGAACCCTGTGATAAAATGGTCTTCTTCAATAGGTATCAACTGTGCTACGTGCTCTTCTAGTGCTACGTCATCATCCATGCTTGTCATAGATGCAATGTACAGACTGGGAACAATGTATTCCATAGGCATGAATACCTCTTTCCCATATACCAATTGGAATGGTGTTTTCCCTGTCAATCTCTTACAGGTGGTTTGATATTTCCACAATACTGCTGGACTCTTCAAATCCCAGTCATTTCGGTTAGCATTATATACCTTTGTAAGTGCATGCTCTAAGATATTATTGAATGGTTCTATGGTCCCATTCACCTGCGGATGGTATGGCATACTTTTCCTATGTTGTATCTACAATTCTTATGTCAGTGCTCTTACTATGCGATTGATAAAATGGATACCATGGTCTCTCATCAATATCCTTTAGCATCCAAACCCCGTCATGATGTTTTCAAATAGAAATATTGCTGCCGTCACAGCGATGAAATCCATGACAGGTGCAGCCTCTACCCATCACATCAAGTAATATGTTGTTGTGATTATGTACCATGCACCAGTTCTCTTTCCAGGTGGGTTTATTGGACCCACAAAATCTAGAGCCCATGTGTGAAAAGGTTGCATGGTTACCTATGGTACTAGTGGCATCTCATCCTACCATGATGATTTTCCAATGCATTGACAGACATCGTAGCTCCACACATAATCTGTTGCATCATTATGTAAAGTGGGCCACTAGAGCCCTGTCTGAAGCACCTTTTTGGCAGTAGCGCGACCCTCGTAATGTCCCCCAATGACTCCCACATGTGCTTTTGATAATATTTCTCCTTTCTCGTGGGGTAGGACATAGCACCACAAAATTTCATCTATTCTGAGCTTATATAGGTGTCCAGCAGTCAACTAGTAATCAGAAGCTTTAACCACCAACTACTTCTTTTGACTAGTTGAAAACTTCTCTTGTACGATTCTCATCGCCAAAAATTGGATTATGTGACATAGTAGTCATTTGCCATGTTGAATTTGAATAGCTATGCATCAGGAAGCATTTCTTCAATATTGGTAGGCTCCTCCCCTGTCTCAATTTTCGACAAATGATCAAGGCTAGCATTCAAGCGACCCGGTTTCACAATTATTCCAAAATCAAAATCCTAAAAGAGAAGTAGCCAGCGACATATCTTCCCCCCCAACACAGGCTTATTGATAAATTACTTCAAAGCATAATGGTCAGTAAACATCATGAAGTGACCTCCTAAAAGGTAATGCCTAAATTTCTGCAGCGCATTTACCATCGCCAGACCTTCTCTCTTTGTGGCCGTATAGTTTTTCTTAGCAAATGACAACTTCTGACTAGCAAAAGCGATTGGGTGATCTAAATCTCCTTCTCCTAGTTACACAAGCACTAATCCCAGCGTGATAGATTATGCATCAACATGAACATGGAAGTCTGTGTTCCATTCTAGGAACACAAGTATTGGCACTAAAGCCATCTTGGCCTTCAGGGTGTCAAAGCTTCCTTGACATTCTGAGCTCCATACAAATACAACATCTTTCTTCAATATTTTCTCCATGGGGGTAGTAATCGTAGCATGTCCTCTAATGAATTTGTGATAGTACCCAGTGTCCCCAAGTGTCACATAAAGCATCTTCACATTCATCGGCAGTGGAAAGCTCAAAATGTTCGCAGGATCAACCAATAATTCTTGCTTGTACACAATGTGACCCAACAGTATCCCAAATGGTGCACAGAAAATACACTTCTTGTAGTTCAGTGCGATCTAATGTTGTCAGCACCTTTCTAGCATCAGTCAAAGTTTTTCCAAATGATCCTTTATTAGACCATACATTGTCTAATCATTCATATAAACTTGTAAGAATTTCAGAATGAAATATTTGAATGCGGAGACAACAACTCGGGAGAATACCACAGGCACATTCTTCAACCGAAAAGGAATCGCTATGTATTGGAAGCATCCACATTCAATGACAACTGTCATTTTATGTCGATCTTCCTTTGTGATTGTGATAACTAGAAAATACATCTAACCACCTACTCCTTCAAGTACTTCATTTATGAATGGTGTTGGAAATGGGTCATGCATACGAACATCATTCATTTTCCTTAAGTCGACACAGTTCTAAACTTCACTGGTTTTCTTGTCTTGGACCACCATAGGACTGATCCATTTTGATTCTTCCACTGGCTCAATAATTCCAGAATCCAATTATTTAGTCAAGCTCATCCTTAACTCTTTCTTTGTATCATGGATTCAGGCGATATGACCTTTGTTGAATTGGTTTCACATGTGGATTTAACAAAATCTTCATCTCTCCTAAATCGCCCAGTATCCCCTTCATTTATGAGAACTTTGTTGGAAATAGATCCTGAAACTCATGTGGCAAATCCATGATATTTTCCATGGTCTCTTCATCCTAGTATTCCCCAACACTTGCAAATTTTGGATTCTCCTCTATCCCAATGTTAACTTGCAGTCTAATATTCAGCGGCTAAGTCATAGGATCAGTCGGTATATCTAGTGCTATGACATCCCTACTCCCTTCCGTTTCAGGAATATTGATATTTCGTAGCTCATTGTCATCCCCAAGTTCACCAGATACATTATAGCATTCCATCATCGATTGCATGTGGCAATGTGCATGTGGGTCCACGGGATATGCGACTCGCACAAATTTTAAGTCCTATTCTCGGAAATGGAACCATTTGTTGGCGCAAACACATCCAACAAAACCCAGTTGACCAGGATTGTCACTCTTTCGACACTTGACTTGTCGTGATATCCCTAAGAACTAGCCTAGACAAGTTTTACCCTATCTAGCAACACCTGCGAAGCATATGAAGTCTCACCGAGATGTTTGAGGGAGGGCTGGACGAACCAAGTTTCCGCAGAAATAGAAGAGGACTATAGGCGTCGACAACTCATCAATTTATTTATCATATCTAACCAATTATTTAATCATTCATAGAACCATTTTTCATCACTCTTCAACATATCACATCATTCATTCATGTCATGTCCCCACCCCTCATACCAACGATGGAGAGGACGCGACCAATACACTGCTGCTGTCAAACTAGGAAATCTAGCCCCATGATCATAAACATAAAAATAAAATGCATTAATATAAAAACATACACAGATGCATAATGCAATCTATAGTAGAAACAAACAAATTTATTTCATTCATGCATTCATCATGTTCATTTTAATTCATAAACAATTCATTGAAGAGACTAAATACACAATAATACTTATCTAGAAAAGAAGTTGGGCTGCAACTAGCTATGTCGGTGCAACGTTACACCCAACCATAGGCCATTGTGCTCATCAATATCTCATCATCACTTCTATCCCCAGGATGGGCATGATTCCACAAGGATCTAGGGAACAACAATAGGCTCACATATAACCCAAATCATACATCCACAGTCAATTCAATGCACATTTGGGTTTCATAGACTGTTAGGAAACAAAACAATAACATGGGGGTTCCTTGTTCTTACTCAGCCTAGCCATCACAAGTATTACCACAACAACAAAAATACACATCCAAACTTATCCAAGCCAAAAATACATTCGGGTTTATCAGGATACAAGGAGCTGGAAAGGTTGAATGCTAAGCTAGTGAGCTCAACCATGGTGCTATAGACACCTACTCCAGATCTAGCCTAGGTTCTAAGACATCTACCCACCCAACAGAAGGAACCATCCCCTTCTCTTCTACATAGTCCCTTGGGCTATGTCGTCCCTTCCATTTCTATTCAGGGCATGCAAAGAAGAAATACATCCCCCTATATCTGTATGTGAGGTTCCTTCTCACACTAGGTTTATCAAGCTACTCAGACCCCATTTCCACTCCCAAACTAGTTTAGAACGAAATAGAAGAGGAATACACACCGATTGCAAGGTTCTAGGGTTGCAGGAAAACATCATGGGATCCAAAATCAAAAGTGCCAACTGAGGGAAAACCGTCCCTCGTCCAAAATCAATTTCACCAAACAATCAATGGCTTTATGTGGCTAAAATGACCTCAGCAACCACCCAAATTCCATGGCCCTTCTTTTCTATTCTTTGTGCAACCCCCGCAACAAAATTCCCCACTATGGAAATCAACACAAACATCACCCAATAGAGATCCCAACCACTAAATGTTTATTAGCCACTCCCCAACCTTGGGGAACACACAGGAAACTGCAAAAGGTGAATGGGTAACACACCGCATCTCCAAGGACGTAAAGGAGGAAAAATTGTGGATTCATGAAGGCATCACACATACACAACAACCAAATCATGGGGAGAGGAGAGCTCTCCAGCTTCCCCTTGCATGAGGAGTGTTGATGTAATTGTAACTTCGAAATGTATTCACTTGTATATTTTGTGTATTGTACCCCGATGTTTATTTCGGGAAGCATATGTAATGCAATAGAGTATGTCATATCCTGATGTTCCTATCGGGAGATTCAATAATGTAAACAAGTCATGTAAATTCATTATGGGTAACCCTCTTATTTATCAAGGGCTGCAATTGTGGGACCCTAGGGTTATTAGAATATCCTAGAGAAGTTGACCCTAGGTGAGTTATTGAAAGTTGGGGCAATAGTCCCCACCATTGTGTTAAGGTTAACCCTCCTTGTTGATTGGAGGGGCAAAGTCTCCACAAGTTGTGGGGCACTAGGGTTAGTAGACTCTCCTAGAGATGTCAACCCTAGTAAGCAATTGTTAAGTGGGGCCAACATGTTGAAGTGGACATCAAGTGAACGAAAGAATATAAATAGAGAGTGAGCATCTCTATTTATCACACACACACTCACTCACTGGGGTGCATGAGTGAGAGAAGAAGTTGCTGGGACAAGAGAGAGAGAGACTACTATTATCGAGAGATCATCTTACTATTTTTGGGGTTTTTATTTTGGTGTTGATTCTATCTCAGAGGAAGTTGCAGGGTTTTCTCCTTTATGGTTTCCTCAAGGAAAATCTTTGTGTTCATTGTCTCTTCTGTTTTATTGTTGTCATGTTATTCTCTCAGATAAGATCCTAAGATAATGCTAGCTTGAATGATAAAAATATAACATGGTTTCAGAGCTAACCTGAAAATAAGACATTGTGCAGCTGCAGAAGATAGGGATTCTTACTTTTTGGGCCTCTCTCCACAATCCATCAGCAAAAGTATTCTACGTTGAATCTCCATTTAGGGGCGCATCTTTTTGTCGAAAAGGAATTCGATTCCAGACATTTTTAGTTTTGAGTGCAGGAAGAAATTTTTGAGTGAGCCTAGCATAGGATTTCTCTCTTCATCAAAATCAAAGTTTAGAGACCTGGGTCAATATTTTTGGTTGGGTGAAACTCCAGGAAAGTCAAACCCTAGTTTGACCCTGGGCTGGAAAAAACCTAAAATACTAAAACTGATAAGTTTTGGTACATTTGCTATATCTCGATATTGGAGAAGTATCAGAAGCTGAAACTTTCACGGGACAAATATAAAATCATTATTTACACTATGTCCAAATTTCAGCCTTAGATTCACTATTTTCTAGGAGATATGAACCCTGCATATTAGGGTTCCAGCCTCTTCTAGGATTCATCCCTAAACAGGACACCTGGGGAGAATTTCTATATCTCGAGCTACAAAGGTCAAAATGAAATTTATGTATATTTTTAATAAAGGGCATGGTCTTTAATTTCTATGGTAAAATTTTTAGACCCTGAATATGAAACAGTGACACGTGACAGTCCATACAACTTCACTATGTTGAACAATCCTGAAACATGTCACCTTTGGAAAACGATCATAGGTCCCAATTGGTGAAACCAATTCTAATGAAACCTATGGTTTTGGAACAGGGACAGGAGAGGAAACTTCAGTGAAAAGTTTCAGACATAGGGGAGTATTAATTTTGTATATACCGCAAAGACAGTATCAGGCATTTCTGCAGAAGAATTTGGAAAACTAGGGCTTCCTGTTCCGAGAGCTTCCCTACACTATTTTCAGAAAAGGAGTACATTGGAAAGCTCTCCTTGAAGAGGTATATATTTCTATCCAATTAGATATAAAATATTTCAAGTTTTGAAAATTAGGGTTTCTCTGAAAAACCCTTGATAAGCCAGCTCCGGAACTAGGACAGACACCTCAAATCGATAAGATCTAATCTTGTAGCAGTAGAAGAAGAAGTGGAGAATACAAAAGTAGCAATAGACACCTTGAATGACATCCCAGGATCATGGGATTCATTCATGCAAGGAATTTGTGCCAGAAGGAAGTGATTACTTTCAACAGACTCTAGTAAGAAGAAGAAGCTAGACTCATAATAAGAGAAGAGAAGATGGGAGCAACTGAAGATCAAGCTCTCACCATCCAAAGAAGATCCCTCAAGTGATGAGGAATACGAAGGACTCAAATCTTGAAGAACCTCCTATCCATTGTAACATTTGGATAAGAAATGATGCTATTATGAATGAAGAAGATGATAAAGCTAAAGGCTCAAGAAGGACTCTACCCACGAAACAAATAAATATAAGTATTCAATTGTCATTTCATGATATTGTTTTGCTATGCATTTG
Source organism: Pseudotsuga menziesii (assembly GCA_001517045.1). NCBI lineage: Eukaryota > Viridiplantae > Streptophyta > Pinopsida > Pinales > Pinaceae > Pseudotsuga > Pseudotsuga menziesii. Next base: position 319,827 of record LPNX011017459.1, on the reverse strand, counting down.
TTGATATTCAGTTGATGTATTATGCATGATAGAATGTTTTCATTAATGACAATATACTACTAATATGCATGCGATGGGTAAGTAGATCATGGTGATATACAACTCTCCATTGCTACTTATCTAGAATGAAACCCCTTTGCTGACATATTGGATTAGTGCACAATCTCAATGTTGTCCTGGTGGAGATGGAAGGAATCTAGAAAAGTTTCTGCGAGATATGAATGAATGTTGTATTGGATAAAATAGTTTCATGATCGTATATTTATGCATAAGAATTTTCCATTATGAATATGGCTAATGAAATGTTTCTAACCATACAACTAATGCATTTGACTTGTAGGAAATATCGTGTACATAATCACCTACAAGAAAAGAAGGATGAGAATTGTTCCGAAGAACAAGTGACGACATATAAAGAATAATATGACGAATGCAGCAACATCATTGATGTAGAACCTTCCATCTATGAAGAAGTAACCAAGAAGAAAGGGAAGACCAGTTCAAGAAGAATCATGTCTAGGATGTAGTATCGATATATGAATAGAATTTCATAGTTCTATCATGCAGTAGATGGAAACATCGTGGGATACAAGGCAATATTCATAGCATGAGGCTTCTCACAAAAAGAGTGCATAGAGTACAAAAGACAGAGGGAGTATGATGCTTCACTTTAGAGGGAGTGACTACAAAATATCCCAAGGTTCAACATTGTACGACAGGATAGATAGCTTACTGGTGACTCTAGGATTTACTGAGGGTAAAGAGGATTCCAACCTTTTCCTCAAGGTTGAAGGTGGAAGACCAGTGATGCTGATGCTCTTGTTATATGTCGATGACTTGTTCTTGACAGAAGTTGCAAGAAGGATACTTGCTGCCAAGTTCGAGATGAAGGACTTGGATGTGATGCACTACTTTATAGGTATGGAGGTGTGGCAGAATCTCCCTAGGACAAGAGAAGTATGCAGTAGAGATCCTGAAGAGGTTCACGATGATGGACTGCAAGGCCATGACCACACCTATGGCATCGAACCTGAAGCTACTGAGTGTTGCTTCATCAGAGTCAGTTGATGCCATGATTTATCATCTGATGATTGGGTCTTGGATGTACCTGATGAATATGAGACCAGATATTTGCTTTGTTGTGAACACCTTGAGCCAATTCCTGACAGATCCAAGACATGTTCACTTGATTGCTGCAAAGCATATTCTGAGGTACCTGAATGGTATAGTTGATTATGGGCTCAAGTATGAGGTGAATCAAAAGATCAAACTGGAAGGTTATGTTGATTCAGATTGGGTAGGAAGTTCCATCAATAGGAAGAGCACTTCAGGGTGTTGCTTCAGTATGGGATCAGGTGTTATCTCTTGGTTTAGCAGGAAACAGTCTTGCGTGGCACTGAGTATAGCTGAAGTAGAGTATGTCGTAGCTTGTTCAGCTAGTTTTGAGGCAGTATTGCTAAGGAATCTACTTTTTGATTTATTTCATCTCCAGTTAGATGCTACTTGTATATATTGCGACAACCATAGTTGTGTGAAGTTGTTGGAGAACCCGGGTGTTCCATGACAAGTCGAAACATATCGAGATCAAATATCACTATATCAGGGATATGGTGCAGAGAGGAGCAGTGAAGCTCCAATATGTTGCAATGGAAAAACATATATATGATGTGTTGACTAAGCCATTGGCCAGAGTGAAGTTTGAGTACTTCAGGGAGAAGCTTGGTGTTCTCCAGATCAAGGTTCCCTCCAAGAGGAAGTAATGAGTCCATGAGCCATTTTGACATGGTGATAGGATTGGCTCCTTCCATGGTTAGATGTAAGGGCTAAGCCATTATGTCATGATGAGAGGATTGGTTCCTCGCATGTTAGATATAAGTGTTGAGCCATTATAAGGTGACTGTAGGATTGGTTCCTACATGATCATATATAAGTGTTGAATGCCATTCTCTGAATGGAGGCACCTGGTCAGTTACCAGGAATAATCAGCCTAGAGCTGAGAGTCATTCTGACATGATGAGAGGATTGGTTCCTTCGATGGTCAGATGTAAGGGCTAAGCCATTCTATCATGGTGGGAGGATTGGTTCCTTCCATGTAAGATGTGAGTGCTAAGCCATTCTAAGGCGACTATGGGATGTGTTCCCACATGATCAAATATAAGCGCTAAAGGCCATTCTTTGGGAGAATGGAGGCACCTGGTCAAGTACCAGGAATTTCAGTATGGGATTGAGAGCCTTTCTTACATGGTTGATAGGATGTGTTCCTCCCATGGTAAGATGTAAGTGCTGATCCTTTCTTACATGATTGATAGGATGTGTTCCTCCCATGGTAAGATATAAGTGTTGTGCCTTTCTTACATGGTTGATAGGATGTGTTCCTCCCATGGTAAGATATAATTCCTATGCCTCTCTTACATGGTTGATAGGATGTGTTCCTCCCATGGTAAGATATAAGTGCTGAGCCTTTCTATTATGGTTCTTGGATGTGTTCCTCCCATGATCGGATGTGAGTGCTGGGCCTTTCTGACAGGGTTATGGGATGTGTTCCCACATGGTCAGTTGTTAGTGCTGGACGAGCCATTCTGACTTAGGGTCAGATATAAGTGTTGAAGAAGGCCTACATGGAGGCTAGGCCTACAACCATCATGAAAAAGGGTTGGATCTGTAGAACTTCCTGTGATGAGAAGAATGAAGAGATAGCATCATTTGATTTAGATAGAAGAAGCAGTGATGATGATGATGATCCAGTGATGATCCAGTTTTGATGATGATTCAGTGATGATCCAGTGATGCTCCAGATCAAGTGACGATCCAGACTTGATGAATATGACTTAACAATGAAAATGATTGACGATGAAGATGACTTGAAGATGAAGATGACTTGAATATGAAGTTGACTTGATGATGATCCAGGTGATACAGAGAAGAAGACTTGTGCCGATAAATTGTGTCGAGAGAATACCTTCCTAGTTAAGAGGGAGTGTTGATGTAATTGTAACCTCGGAATGTATTCACTTGTATATTTTATGTATTGTACCTTGATGTTTATTCTGGGAAGCATCTGTAATGTAATTGAGTCATGTCATATTCTGATGTTCCTATCGAGAGATTCAATAATTTAAATGAGTCATGTAAAGTCATTATGGGTAACCCTCTTATTGTTCAAGGGTTAAAGTCCCCGCAGGTTGTGGGGCCCTAGGGTTATCAGAATATCCTAGAGAAGTCGACCCTGGGTGAGTTATTGAATGTCGAGGCAATAGTCCCCACCATTGTGTTAAGGTTGACCCTCCTTGTTAATCAGAGGGGCACTACAGTTATTAGACTCTCCTAGAGATGTCGGCCCTAGTAAGTAATTGTTAAGTGGGGCCGACATGTTGAAGTGGACATCAAGTGAACAAAAGAATATAAATAGATAGTGAGCCTATTTATTTATCACACACACACACACTCACTAGGGTGCATGAGTGAGATAAGAATTTGTTAGGACAAGAGAGAGAGAGACTACTACTATTGGGAGATCATCTTACTATTTTTGGGGTTTTGCTTTTGGTGCTAACTCTATCTCAGAGGAAGTTGTGGGGTTTTCTCCTTTATGGTTTCCTCGAGGAAAATATTTTTGTTCATTGTCTCTTGTGTTTTATTGCTGTGCATGTTATTCTCTAAGATAATATCCTAAGATAATGCTAGCTTGAATGATAAAAATCTAACAAGGAGAAACCAGTTGTGTGAGGGAGATATTTCCTTCCTCCTCCCACATGATGGGTAATGGGTGAGAGATTTCCCCTTGGGAATGCATGTGGTCAAAGGCTTACAACCCTGCCTAGAATTGATGGCTACCCATACTTCCCAATCCCCAAGTCAATAACTTCCTTCACCCAATTAGATGACTAAGCATAAAAGACAAAAAGGGTAGTTGACCATTTTATGGGTTTTCCCTTAGACATTTGGTTTTTACCCATTGGCTCAAGGGTTTGAAAGTTTCCCCTCCCTATTCCTTGTGAAATCATGCCCCCATCTCTTTATCATTGCGACACATAGCTAGTCGTGGTATTTTTATTAATTTGCATTTTACATGATGACTCAAACATATTGTGACTTGATAGCATATAAACCATAGGCATCGATTTTAATCACCGATACATAAAACACTAAATCCATGGTGGGGCCTTTTCCTTGAGCTCAACACCATGATTTAATACAATATTTACATCATATGCATTTTAATACCATGGGGTCAAAACCAGGGTGTTACAATTCATAGTAGAAGTATTATATAACAGAAATAACCATACTATCGCACAAACAGATCTAAGAAGATAACATCGTTTATAAGTAGTAAAAATTGCATCATAAATCCATATCATACATGCTCACCATTGGATTGCAGAAATAGAAATAAAAGACAGAAAGAGACAAAAGATAACAGTATTTTAGATCAACCCTCATCTTTTCATATTACTTTTGTGCAATGAATCACATATCCAAAATAGACAGCAACTCAATCCTCAGTCTAGAATTCCTATGATGAACATAATCACTATCTCCATCTATCTCTTTCTTCGATTATTCTTATATTCACATTTCTTCTTCTATTTATAGTCTTGTGCCTTTACATTCATGGTCCACTTCTAACTAAGTCCTAACTAATTCTACCAACTAATGACCAATATCCACAAAATATGGTCAAAAGTACAAAAAGTGACACAAAATATTCAAAAGTAGTCTATTTTCCACCTCGCGCGCTATATTTGTCTTGTGTGGTGTCTTTTGAGCTTGCATAGCATCCACGATGGTGTGCAACTAACTTATCCTCAACCCCTTTTCAACACAACTGGACTGTCAATTTTTCCAACTGTGTCTGAATTTGGCTCATCTCGACTGCATTTTCTCCAACGGGTAAAGCTTCCAACTTCATGGAAATATCTAGAGCCTCACTCTATGTCGCAATATTCTTCTGCATTGCTGTTAGTTTGATATGAGTTAGCAATGCTGTAGTGATCCATTCCTTACGTTGAATATGTCTCATATCAAAAATGACTCTTTCCATTAGTGTCTTGAATCTTTGATCAAAATCCCAAACAGTCTCATTGAGATACTGCTTAATTTCCTTAAGTTCGGTGATGTACTATACTTCAGACTTCAGTTTTTTAAATTATTTAATAATTCCTTTCCTAACTTCTACTAAGTTCTTTGGCAGAACCCCCATGGGAAATTGTACAAATTTCATGAACCAATCCAATGTGCAACCCTGAAGGATTGTTGCCAACTGGCCCTTCTTGACTTCATCTTCTACAGCTTTCCTGACAATCCATACTACCTCACACAGGAACCAGTATTGTTCTAGATCCTCAGCCTTGTTCCCATGGAACAAGGGTAACTTCACTTCATTTCCCACCATCTTGAGCCTTCTTCCTACAGATGATGATCTACTACTATAATGATGTTGGCACGTTGGACAAGTGGACGTGGAACTTGTGTTTCTTCCTGAATGTGGCATAGTGCGTGGAGGTGTGGGAACGTTTCTATTGGGGGTTGATCTTACCTCTATCTTCAGCATATCCTGGTCATCCTCTTCATCATTGTAGGGTCTCTTCATCCCATCTGGTATTGCTTTATGGTCTTGTGTTTCAATCATAGCAAGACCTTCCCCTATCCTCTGCCTCTTCTCTTGTCGAAACCTTGCTCCTCCCCTCGTAAGAATTAGAGAAACTTTCAACCCAAAATGGGCCTTTTAAACCTNCCAATGAAATTTCTTTAAATTTGAAATACCATATAGGTCTTAAACACTTTTTTAATATAAATTTGGGGATAGGTATCATAAAAAAAACTACTTTTTTTGTTCGTATTTTCGACATATCTCTTTGTGTTTTTACTCAAATTTTGTCTAGGAGAGGTCGTTGGATAGGGAATTAAATTTTGCATCCAACTAGTACCCACTTGGCATACTTTTGACAGACCCTGCTACCCCAAAAATAAGAAATACCTAAAAAAAACGTGATGATGACATCATCATCAAAAAAAATTTAGGTATTTCTTATTTTTAGGGTAGAGGGGTGCATTAAAAGTATACCGAGTGGGTAATCGTTGGATGTGGAATTTAATTTTGTATCCAACAAGCTATCTATATCGAAATTTGAGTAAAAAAACAATGAGATATGTCAAAAATACGAATAAAAAAAGTAGTTTTTTTCTTTTCTTCCTCCAAAATTAATAAATAATATTTTGTTATTTTAACTATTATTTTATTATTTTCCTTAGGAGGCCCATTTTTATTTGAAATTTCCTCCAATGACCACTTTCTTCCTCAGTTTCCCTCACAGTCTCGTCGAAACTTGCACCCATCTACCCCTTATCGTTCCATTCATGTCCCCCCTTTCTTCATGGTATCCACAGCCTCTACACACCAGAGTTCTACCACTCGAGGTGCATATTCAGTATGCATTTTTCATATATGGGAATCTTGGTTGATAATTTCAAAGAAAACAAGAAAATACCTCTTGTTCCATTGAATAATTCCCTTTATTCTTCATTGTAGGAATTAGTAGTATCAACCGCAAACTCGGTGATATATCCTTCCAATATATTGTCCAACCAAATTTCAACAGCCCATGATGATATTTTGTTGGTTTTCTATAGCTCCTGAATCAACTCATGGGTCCAAGACGTTGTCTCACCTCCTTGAAAATTTGTCTTACGTTAGGGGAATCGCACCAACCACTCATACAAGATGATCAAGAATTCAAAGAAAAAACTACTCATGTGAACTGCCTTGTATGTATCTTTCCAACCACGTATCCGTAATCATTCCAGGGTTCTGATTTTCTATCTTAGCAAATTCTCACAGATTATGGTCAAACCAATCTTGAATTTCTGGTCTCATCGGATGCCACATGTCCTTCCCTCAGTCGCAACAAGGTCCCAGCAACAGAACCATTTGTTGAAACAAACCCAGCCAATAAAACTAGTCGATAGAGGTTCTTACTCTATCAATAACCAAACCACCGCGATCTCCCTGAGCACTGACCCAGATAGGTTTTACCCAGTGTCCAGCAACACCCATAAAGTAGATGAAGTCACACCCGAGATGTTTGAGGGAGACCTGGCGGAACCAACTTTCTGCAGAATAATTAAGAACAATGCGACATCAACTTATCATCTTAGTGCAATATTATAATACCATTCAACATATTAATTCACCTAACTATTCATTCTCATTCTTCACAAGATCGCGTCATTTAATCATAACTACAGTAACCATACTAATGCGTAAACAGATCCAACCAGATAATATCATTTAACAAAAGAAAACATCACATCACAGATCCATGTCATGGATTCACATAACATACATCATTGAGTCACATAAAATGATAAAATAGTAAAAGAGAAAGGAACATAGTGATTCATCATATCAACTTCCTCCTTGTCATATTACTTTTTCACAAAACCATGTATTCAAAATAGTTCATAGCTCAACCAGTGTTTTCCAAAGTACTCAAAAAAGAACTAAGATCCCTCATACATGGATTGATAACATTTGTAATTCAACATCTACTTATAGGCTTGCGCCTTTACATTCAATGTCCACTTAGACAAATTCTAACTAATTCTTAACCGATTCTACAAAATAATGACCAATATCCACAAAATATGGTTCAAAACTACAAAAGGTGACACAAAATATATAAAATATTGTATTTTCCACCTTGCACGCCATCTTTCATTTATGTGGTGTCTTTGATCTTACGGAGCATCCGTGATGTTGTGAAACTAATGTATCCAAACCCATTTCCAACAGCAGGAAACAAGCATGGGGTTTAAACTACAGAGCTCAACTACGGTAACTCATGAACCAAGCAGGAGAGATTTCAAACATACCAAGGAGATGTAAAAATATTAGATCTAGAAAGAAAAATAGGTCGAGACATGATTTGGGACAAACACCAGTATGAAATAGGCACAAAAAATAGACTCAAAACTGTCGGTCGCACCTATCGACAAAACATGAGTGATCTGGATTGCACAGAATAGAGGGATAGTTGCAATCTAGGTAGAAAATAGTTAAGTTGCGCAAAATAGAGGGTAATACGTGACTGGTTCACTCAAAGCTAAATCACAGGAGTGACTGGGGTCACACCATAAGGCAGAATAGGAGCAATCTGGGAAACAAATAGACAATTCACGCAAAACAGAGAGTTAAGTATGATTGGGGCACTCAAAATTGAGTCATAGGAGTGACTGGGGCCACTCTAGAAGCTGGGACAAGAGAGATCTAGTTTTTTACACCATGTCACTCTTATTAAGGCTATAGGCATGACCTAGGTCATGCTTATCTAACGTAAAGCAGCGATGGGGTCATGGATTCAAAAAATTAAAAAGCAAAGCCAGCTAGGGCCAAGGGAGAAGGAACTGACGCAAAAAGGGTTTGGATTGGTTGCGAGGGGGGCCGATATGTGATGGCTGATGGAAGAAAATCATAACAAACCAATGGAAACCCATAAATAATGAGATCTGAATGGATCAACCAAGTGGAGTCACCAAAACTGTAGTGGGGATTTCTCCCCAACTACGTGCAGAAGCACCAACCTTAGGTCGTTGTGATCGCAAGGAAGAGTTCAATGGAAAATAGAAAATCAAGCTAAACTCATAACATAAAGAAAATATTTTTATCATTTTTCAACATATATATCAACTAAACTAAACTAATGCAAATAAATAAATAAACACCTCTTCTCCTATAGAATGGGCCACCATAGTCATCCTCGGAAGTGGTTTCGTAGCTCCACGGGTTGGTTCTCTAGTTGTCTCCATGGATAGTTATCAAATGGGGAATGGATCCAAGATGGGTATGGAGGATGTCAGAATGTACGTCGTGGGAATGGTATGTAAATGAGAATGGTGGCAAGGGATTATGTGAATACCTGAGAGAAAAAGTGTTACAACGTACCCACAAATGAAAATGCCAAAAAAAGGTGTTTTGATAGAGCCCTTCACATTGTAATTATAGTATGGTCTAGGGTTTTTTAACCCAATGTGATAACCCATGGTATTTTATTTCCCATGGTATATGTCTGTGGTTTTTTTACCTTTTATCTTTTTTAGGGTTTTTTATCCCTTTTTGGGAGAGAGTAAGGTAAACCATAATAAATTACCATTATCCCTTCATTTGTGGGAAGGATTAATGGTGTTTTAGACCTTTTTTTGTGGAAAAACAATTGTGAAGGTCAAAAGTAAGGTAAATATGGTGGGAATATGATGTATGTATATGGTTTAGACCATGTATATCTAGGTGAACACTTTTTAGTGTTAACACAACTTTTGACTTCTTAGGTCCGTCATATATTTGATATAGATATTCAAATCTTTGTGGATGAGCCAAATATGCACTCATATACACCTCCATTTACCAACTTTAATTTAACATCACGATTTGACACATATAAGAATCATATAAATAATGGATTTATAAAAATCCATTACTCCTAATGAATATCTTTCTCCAAAGTTGGTGATTTAAGGTAAATTTGAATTATTGACTTTCTGTAGCTTATGTAAGATTTTTAGCAGCTAGTAGGTTTTGTAGAGGTTTAGAAGTTTGTAGGTTCTATAAAGGTTATGTATCTACCTATAGAGTTTCTAAAACTACATACAAAGTTTTCGCATCTACCTATAGAGTTTCCACACTGGCATGTAGAGTTTTTGTAGCTGTTTGTATAGTTTTTGTAGCTTCCTGTATAGTTTTTTCGAGCTGCTACACAACTCCCTCAAATATATTGTAGTTTATTCCAACATATGATTTAATATTCAAACCAAATACATAGTACACTAATTCCCTCAATGTTAGTAAAAAATAAAATGAAATACCAAGACATGTAATGGAAAAATAACTTGAGCGTAAAAACGCGTATATGAGCATAAGAAGGGTTTAACATGTGAATATGGATAATGAAAATGTATTATAGATAAGGTGAAATGATGATAACAAAATATGTTAAATCCAATTCATGTCATCTGTACTCAATAATGGAAGAGAAGAGAAGAGAATGGAAGCTTGGGTGCATCACCCAAGGTGACTAAGGCACATCACTCAAACTAGAAGCTTATCTTCACTCAACACCAAAAAAATAATGATAAAAAACTGTGAAATGGAGTTGGAATAATTATTTTATATACTTTAGTGACTTGTTGAGTAATTTACCCAATTGCAAACCATAACCCTAATCCATGAATCTACCCTCCTTGAGGAAAATAGCAAGTAAATCCTTTAGTTGATGTTTCCTTGCATGCATCACTCAACCCAAAGTGGAAATTGTGCCCTCCTTGAGAAAAATTATCTTATTCATGACTAATTATGTTTCCTTTATAGAATCATTTCACCAAATTGGAAACTGCGCCCCCCTTGACCAAATGTTTCCTGCTTTATAACTGACTATTTTTCTTGCACTTTCCTTCTTTTAAAATTGCTTTATTTTTCTCTGCTTTAGACAATTTTCATATTTTTTTATGATATATTGCTTTTACTATAGTTTTTATCTTTTGGTTTGAGTTCCTTTTTAGCATTTTCTTTCTTTTCTCTAGGTTTCCATTTTTGAATGCCAACTCATGGCCCACTTGGACCAATGTTCCCTCCTTGTTACCTAAGACAATTAAAACTCATTTCCACAATAATTATTTGTCATAATAATTAATTGTATAAAAAATCAAGGATGCAAATGTTCTTGACACTTTTGGAAAACTTCCATTCCAAGAAATGTCAAGGTCCCGTGGTCTTATCTCCATTCTTCCTAACATCAATAACAACAAGAAAAATTCATCATCATAGAGGATGAAAATGAGAATGTGAAAATCATACCACCACACTAGCATTTGATCACTCCCCATGCAAAAATGAACATATTTGAGAAATTATCAATGATGGGGGAATTCATATTGAGCCTCTCTAGAGTATGAAAATACATGTGAAATCTAGCACTCGAACTCACATCGATACTTCTATGAAGACATAGGTGGTCATCCCATGCTTATCCATGTATACTGAGAGTGTTATATAGAAGCCATATATGCTCATGCCACTACTCAAAAAATTTCTCTGTTGTGTCTAAGGAACCTCCATTGATGTAAGAAAAATGTTTACCTCAGGGGCACACATCTCAATCATGTGTTCTTTTATCCAGGAAGGGAGTGGAAGGACACTCCATCCAACCAAACCAAGTAGAAATCAAAGTGATTCCCCAGGTGAAAACATCCAATAAATCAACTCTCTATCATTGGTAAAAGGGTGCAAGCATCCATCCAAATCTATGTATTTCCTCCATGGAGGCCACATTATGCAAGATATATGTTTTAGCAACCTATTTTGGCAATTTGTTTGCTTAGATAGCTTCCACTGATCATGAGCAGAAATGTTTCTACATGAATACTACATGTGTGGCATGTAGTCTTCCACCCGATCCGTATGTGGATGAATGGTATCAAATGGAAGCAATATGATCCTATGTTGCTTCTCCATCCATGAATCTTCCTTATCAAGAGAAATCTTATGATTCCCTAAGTATGGAACTAATGCACAACTCCAAAGGTTCAATTCTTTGCCATTGGGTCCACTCAATGGGTGCAATTGAATGAAAGAGGCATCAAATAATGCAAGTGGATACCTATGTTGTTGTTGGGAAGGGACTGGTACATTCACCAAGTCATCATGAACATCTGTGGGAGCCTCCTACTCCTCATGTGGCACCAATAAGAAATTCCTTCTCTCAATTTTCATCCCCACTTGATGTGGCTGAAATAGAAGTGTGGGGTGAAGAACTATGAACCTAATCTTTGCAATACTCATCCATCAAGCTAATGGATGTACAAATTCCTCCATGGGTTGGCTCAGTGAAAGTGTGATCATGTGCCTCCTTCAAAACTGTGCAGCAGTCTTCTAAGGGAAATTCATAATCTCTATGGAAATGAACAAGTGCTCAGTCTCCATTTTTCTTGACCTCAAACTCGTCAAGCACGAGAAAATCAAAATGTAACTCATGTGCATGAATATACGACGTATCTAATGGATTCAAAATAAGTCCTTACTATTGTTCACATCTCAGGAAAATTTCAATCACAACAAAAAATTTATTGCAGGAATTACAGAACCCTTTACCTTTCAAGGCTTTCATTTCAATGGCGTCTATATCCACCCAACCAATAGATGAGTAAGGACCTTTATTTTTTTATCCATATGGAGTGTGATCAACCATCTCCTCTAGAAAAGAACCTACCACCCATAAGGGTAGTTCATGAGGTTTCCCCTTCAAGGTATGCATGTCAACCAACCCTCTACTAATGCAAGCATTTCTAGCACATCCTTGATCCTCTATTTCAGTGATATATTTATATACCCAATCCATGAATATATAATCATCTTTTCTTGTTGATTCAATTGGAATGTCCTCAACCATATTTCCCATAGCTAATAACACTTCATCCTTCCTCTCAATATCAATGAGTGCTTGACCAATATTTTCTTCATCTAATCTTTTCACAAGAATATACAAATATTCTCCTTCCTCATGTTTGTCCTCCATGTGAGGTTCCTCTACCACATCCAAAGTAGTTCCTACCATGTGCACATGATTATTTTCCATGCAATATAGGGGCTGTGGTACATTGATCTCTCTTTGATGTTAATCAATATTAAACCTTGAATCTTAAATAGATTATTGGGTTCTCTTCAAGGAATCATATGGACTCTCCCATTTACTATGGATCCTTTGATACTCTTTTGTTTCCTTCTTGAATGCGCAATGGTATATTTCAACCACCTTGAACAAATGATATGTTAGTTTTTCTAGATCGTATTAGCTTGATTAGCATATTTGTTTAAAATAATAATAAGTACAACTAGATGCATAATATATGAGAGATACACAAGACACAAATATTTTCATTGGGGAAACCATAGAGAAGAAAGCCCCACAAACTTCCTCAGAATTGTAAGATGATCAAAAGTAGTAATAAGAAGTATTTAGCAACTATCTATCTCTCCTCCCTTTGTCTCTCTCTCACTCTCTCATGTGAACATTAGAGTGTGAGGTGTGTATAAATGATGGAGAGAGCCTCCTTATTTATACCTTTTAAGCGACTGGATTGACATAAAACTGGGGCCCAGTTGTCTTCCCTAATAGGGTTGAATTCTCTGAGAGAGGCTCCAAATACACATTACATGATGTTACACTCTGGACTATTTCCTTGACTTACAATGGAGGTTGTACCTCAAGGTATAGACACAACTTGGACATCCTGCAAGGGGGTAAACACAACCCCAATGGGGGTACAACAACATACAATGATAATATACACCAAAATATCTTCTGAAGTTACAAATACATCAACACTCCCTCTTAAATAGGAAGGTTTCTCTCTCTTTATAGTCGTCAACACATATGGTCAATTATTCATCGTAGAGTAAGCATCATGGAGTCATAGACTCATCATCATAGTTGTTTCCATCGTCATCTTATTATTTTATCATCATACCATACTAGATCCCAAAATGAAGAAACAATCTGAGGTGCTCTTCATGTCAGTAGCACTACCTTCCAAATATGAATCAACATAGATGTGTAGGTTAATCTTATGATTCAAATCATATTTGAGTCCATAATCCATTGTACCTTTTAGGTGCCTTAGTATATTCTTTGAAACTATTAGGTGAACATGTCTTAGATTCTTTAGGAACTGGTTTAGGGTGTTCACCGTAAAGCATATGTATGGTATCGTATTCATCAAATACATTAATGATCCAATCATGTGATGATACATCATGGCATCCACCATATCAGATGAAGCATCACTCAAAAGATTCAAGTTAGATTCCATAGGTTTGGTGATTTCCTTTTAGTCCATCATTCTGAATCTCTTCAAAATCTCCACTGCATATTTTCCTTGACAAAGGAAGATTCCATTTGCACTCTGCCACATCTCTAGGCTGAAGAAGTAGTGCATCATACCTAGGTATTTCATCGTGAACTCTGTAGCAAGTCTCATATTTACATATTTAATGAGTTTCTCTTCACATATTAGAAACAAGTCATCGACATATATCAAGAGTATCACTTCCCTTGCGTCTTCCACCTTGAAGTAGAGATTGGAATATTCTTTACTCTTGGTAAATCCAAAGCTCATCGGGAAGCTATACATCCTGTCGTACCATGTCCTCGATGTGTGTTTCAATACATACAAGGACTTCTTCAATTTGCACACATGGGTCTTCCTATCAAGTGTCTCGAATCCCAATGTTTGTTCCACGTACGCTTCCTCCTCGACTACACCATTCAAGAAAGTTGTCTTGACATCACTCTCATGTATTTTTCATTTCATAAATGATTCCAAACCAAGTATGGTCCTAATGGAAGTGTACCTTTCCATGGGTGTAAATGTCTCTTCGTAGTATATTCCTTCTTTCTGTGAGAATCCGCATGCTACGAATCTCACCTTATATTTCTCAATGCTTCCATCTGCAGCATGATTGATCTTGTAGATCCACTTTCAAGTCATGACAGACTTCTTTTCCGATCTCAAAACAATATCCCAGACATCATTCTTCATGAACGACTGATATTCCTCGATCATCACATCCTTCCCTTCCTTATTTTATGCAGCCTCTTCATATTTGGAATTTTCTCTGTCAATGATGTCACACAACAGAGCCACATAGCTATTGTATGGGTTTACCCTTTTTCTCTCTATGTGTTCCCTCTCGAGCACCAAATCTTTCAACTTCTCGTATGAGCTCATGTGCCCATGCTGGTTTCCTCTTGTGGGATGTCATGTCCCCAATTTTTCATTGGGTAACAATGGCATAATCACATTTTCCATATTTATTAGAGTTTGCCAAATTAGTGCTAAGGGTCAAATAATTTCCAAGGAGGAAAATTACTAGTTTCCTAGGTTTGGGGTGGAAGCTTTGGAATTTGGAATAAGGGGGACAATGAATGGTGTTTGAACATTAGAATGACATAAATACTTAATAAAGAATCTAAATATTTCAATACAAGAGAAAATTGAAGTGGCAATGGAACATGGAGACACATGGAGACTATGGGGCCCACACAAGCTAGAAATTTTGTGCCACATGGGATCCTCTTGCAATTTCAAATCCATGGGAATCCTATGTCGGATTCATTTAACTAGAATGCACACTTATTTGGTCAATTTTGGCCTATTTACCCACTATCATAAGTTTAATTGACTTAATTTGCATCAAATGAGCACACCCACGCCTTCCTTTAGTCAAGGAGGCCAACTAAGCCTTCTCATTCAATCAAGGAGGCTAACTGAGCTTCCTCCTTCAAACATGGAGCAATTATGGGGTATGAGTGTCATAAGTGCACCTAATTGCTAACTGATTGTTGTTTCACCTAACAATCATTTAAGTTGAGTTGTAAAGGAGCCTCCTTCATGCAAAGGGCTATTTTGGGCTGATTTGGTTGATCTGGAGTGAACTAAAGCGCCTCCACCAACTTCTGGTAACAAGTGTCACTTCAATTAACTCCATCGAAGATAATTGGAGTTAGGTATGTGCTACAAACTTGATTTGGACATGTAGTGACATGTGTTGAGTCACATTCAGTTAGACTTAGTCATCTATTGCACTCCGATTCAGCTAGGACTTAGTGTGAGTCATTTATGGATTGGATTAGTGGTTAACTAAGTGTGTCAAGTGTGTTTGACATTCAATTAAGATACACTCATCCATGTAATTCGAATCAGCTCCTAGAGAATTCGAATTAGCTTCGAATTCATGCATTCTGCATGACACTATATTGTATTATTCATTATTTTACTGATAATACAAAACTGAAACCTCCTATTGCAGTACCGTTGCATCATTTCATGTGTAATTTGTCAATTGAATCACTTGTGAGTTTATAATTTGTCCCAAGATTGTTGTGACAGAATTAATATGGTATCAGAGCCACGGTGGGACAAAGCTCTATTCTTCAAAAACATGATTTTTTACGGATCTTGCATGCGAAATTGAGCAAAAAGCTCAAATTCCAACACTGCACCAGAAGCAGAATGTTTACCACTTAATACCTATTGGCAGGCAACATCCTTCGGAGCATTTTTAAACACAAATAATTTAAATTTTTGGTAATGTTCAAACAATATTGATTCTTTTGTCTTGATAAGAAAACTCATCATTTATATCTTAGGAGTGCCCCAAGAATCTTTGATTCTTAAGGCACTCCTGACAGGAACTTACTTGACTAATCCATTTCGACTGATTGAACATTAGTAGCAGTAAAAATTCAACTCTTGTGATCTTAATTCTTCAATTCTGTCAATCATTAGAAGGATCATAATTACAGAATATTAGTAGCTCATATTTGTTTTTCACTCATCACTCATGTTTGATTAAAATCAAATGAATGTATTTTGGTATCAATCGAAATTAAGTATTGCATGATGTGATAATTGTATTTTCTAAATTCAGGTGAAAAATATGGTAAAGCTTGATCACTTCTGGATCATTTGTCTTGTCTTAGTTGTCAAAAGTTTTAAGGAAAATTTAATATGAATCCTCACAAACCTTACTATACTTTATGTTCATCAATTATTTCAAATTCGTATTTTTGAAATAGGTTGATATTAAAGTTTGTGATGAAGGTCTAAATTCACTTCTTAAGTTTTTGACATTGGTTTGGTCATATTATCAAATCATTTTCTTATCAGTTTTTGACCTTTACCCTAAGACATTAATTTTATGCTAAGACGATTATATTTTTGTAATTGAATTAGTGGAGCGAAGAATTAAGGTTTTGGGAAGTATTGAGTCATGTGTTTAAAAATGGTGAATCAACCTACATTACTACCACATTATGATATCACAATGTATGATAGAGTAATGGTGGAATTAAGGCTTTGTTAGTCGTGCCATTTGACGGTTGATATCTGTCAATTCAGAATCATGCAAACATCACTTGCCATAACTCACATGTGTGACTATCCTATGAATCATTATGCTTTGGTAAGTTTTCTTTGAAACCTCTTGTCTCTGCCAATTCATGATATGATGGACTTACAGGAAGGTTTTCAGGGTTTTAATGAAATAGGGTGTTTTGGAGCATTGTTGGTAATGCCTATATGGTTGATGAAATGATTGCATTTTGTAATCTCTGTTTCAAAAACCCTATAGGTTTGTGTATCCGCTGCCATGGTTCCAGTATCTAGATTCAAACTTATTGGTGACGAATACCTGTATGCTGCATCAGAATGTTGAGAGATTGTGTCGAGATATGGTTGGTTGGAATTCCTTCAGAAATTTTATGGCTTTAATACGGCTGTTTCTAAGGCGTTTGCATAGTATTTTGATGGGGTTCGTGCACAAGTTGGAGACGTTGATATAAAACTATATGAGAAGTTCATTTCACAAGCTATTTGCTTGCCACAGACTGGTGAGAAGTGGTATAAAGGAAAACATATCAAGAATGACCAGTGGAAAGGGTTTCTTACCCCTGCTCATCGACAAACTAAGTTCAAATCTGGCTTCCCATCCCGGTTATTAATGAAAAAGTGGAGGGCTCTTCTGGAGCTAGTTATCAGGTATGTAAATTGTGAGGGTAGGCTATCTCAGACGCAATTTTATCACCTGCAACTGTTGTTGATATTTAAGGGTTACCCTGTCAATATGCCTTATTTCTTTTTAAATAGTTTGCATAAAATGGCATCCACTTATCAGTCTAATGTCGGTGACAAAAGTAGGAGTTTATTCCACCATGGGTTAATTAAGATTCTTGAGTCCAGTTGGTTGGAAGAATTAGGTCAGACTTGGGATTCTTTCCTTGTGAAAAATGGGTTTGGGGTTAACGAGGAATGGCCCAAATAGAGGCCTAGGGTTCGACATAGGCGAGTAAAAAATGAAGAGGCTGAGCTTGAATCCAATGATTCTGGTTCTCAAGATGATTTGAGGGATGAAGGGTTTCAACCTTATCAAACCCTAAGTCTGGACGATGTGAAAATTGAGGTGGAAACTAGCATTGAAACTCTTGTGAATAAGGGTCGAGGAAAGAAACCCTCAACTCCTTTAACCTGTCAAGACAAGGGTTATTCTCATACACAGGTTAACACGAAGCAAACAAAGGTTGAAATTCATACTAGCAGTGCTATGAGCAAGCCAGCTATATGAAGAACCACACGCAGTATGACAGCCGCTCTGCTTTCCAGCAGGAATTTGAGCGTTGGGGATGTCTCAGTTATTCAACTGAGTGATTCTTCAGACCTTCAACCAAATCCATCCACCATGGCCCCATCTATGTTAGATCTAAAATGTATTTCTACCTCTACAGACAACGTGGTGGACAGGCAGCAAGTAAATCGTGAGGGTAGCCAAGAAATTGACAGAAAGCACCACTTAACTGAAGAAGCCCAAGTAAAATTGAAAAGAGACCAAACTGATCCAAATCCTCATGCTAAATTGATTTCTTCCCTGCAAATAGACCTAAAAGAAGCACAATTTATTCAAACATTCGCCTTGGAAGAAATTAAAGCTTTAAAAGTTGAATTAATCACTGGGTTGAGAAATGGGACGTGTTAAGAGGGAAAAAGTTAAAATGCAAGAGAATGATGAAAGGGATTTTGTTAAGGAATCAAAAATTGAAAAAACAAAATAGAATTAACAGGACCATGGCTATCAGGTTCAGGGCTAAATTAAACGAAGCTAGGAGAAGTGTACCCATCCGATTCTCAGTTGAGTCGGCCTTAAAAAACCTGATACTTTGTCTTGGGTGACTTCTGAATTTTTTTTTTAATATCTTACATTATGCCTACATAAGGTTTTGGATAAATTCTTACAAGTTAGTTATGTTTTGGATTCATCAATTTCAGTTCAATTTATGTTCTAAATGATTAAATCGAGATATCTACAGAATTAACATTCTGTAGATATCTCGCTCAGGCCTAATTTATCATCATTAAAGTTTTGCTAAAACAACGTTTTGTTAATACGTATAGGTGTCAAAGAAACCATTGGGTTGAAACTAGATGTTGGTCTTCCTTCGTGTCTTTTGATCGTGTGCGACTACTCAATGAAGATTGTTCAGGACTTACAACCGATTTGATGCTCAGTTATCACTTCATTCCTATTTCTAAGTTTCTGTTAGCATGGATTATCCAGTATGCTGTTAATATGATTGGAAGAGTTTAATGCTGGAATTTTTCCAGTAAGTTAAAACTCTGGACATATCTTTCTTTCCGGATGATTTTCTAACAACGTGCCTATGAAGCGGGTCATGGTTACACCTTATTTGGATAAGATTAGAATATTTCCTACGAAATAGGATTTCTAGTTAGTCGGTTGCAGTCTTTTGTTTTTCCTTTATAAGCAACTTTAAAACAGAATCAAAGGGTTAGAATCCTAAGACTTGTGATAAGCGAATATATTACAACAACTTATTATTACTATGTTTTATTGGTGTTCCTCTAGAAATTTTTCTGAGGATTGCTATGTTTTATGGACATGTTGAAGACATTAGCTAAGTCTATCAGTCATTATTATGTTATTTTAATATTGTTTTTCAATGTTAAATTTATTTTCATATGTATATATCTTCATATTATATGTGAAAACTTTTGTTAATGGATTTTGAACAAAGTACTTAGTGTTGAAGAATAAATAACTAATTGTCATATAGAAAAGTGAATGAATTTCTTCATGTTCCTTTTCTTTAGTTGATAATGATATGATTTCATACAAAGTACTGACTGCATAAGGTGAACTTATTCATTTCAGTGTCAGTGCTTAGGTATAACTTCTTTTATGCTTCAATACTATGTTGAATTTATTTTGATAATGAGTTTTGTTTTATTTGCAAATTGATTTATGATAAAAATATTATTTTATTAAAATTTGATTCAGATCTATACCTGCTGATAGTAGGCTTTCCTAATATTGCAGGATGATAGATTAAATTTTTAAATAAAATTTGTTATCTGATTATCTATTTTAGCTCCCATTTTTGGGATAGTTATATGGCATCGTAGGTCATTATAGATAGAGATTAGGAGATACTATTATTTGTTGTTTTAGTTTTATGGGTATTAGTTAGATTATTTTAATTAGATCTTTAGTTTATTTCAGTAAAGATTTGATAAAATAGAACTTATTTTATATTCTCCAAGAGACTCTCTACATTGAGAGCATTTTTACAAGCAGCAGGGCCTTTAACCTGTGAAAAATAGTTATACCAAACACATACAAGATTGTGATAATTCAAGTGTGTGGGATATTTTTCTATAGTTGGCCACAATACCCCATAGGTTATATTTTTCGGCCAACAATACACCAAATTAAGGAATTGTTGATCAATCTTGCTTGATTAATTATGCTGGGTGTGATGAAAACCTAAAATGTGCAAGTTATTCGACCTTACAGTGATTTTATTGTGTCGATTACATGTTTTTACAGGTTCTTTTCATTCGATATAGTAGATCCATGGATCATTCTTTGGATCTCCTCACCTCTTTACATTAACACCAATGAAAGGAGGATATGGCGATTCATCTGCATTCAAGAGGGATCTATCGGGTCACGATGAACACAAAAATTAGAGCCTAATGCTGCAGTAGAGAAGATAAAATACTAGAATAAACTGAATGAGGCTTATGGATTCCTATGTTTGTCCATCTCCAAGGATCTTATTTTCCACATCTTGGGATTGAAGACTCCAAAGGAGATTTGGGATAATCTCTCTACCTTGTTTGATAAACAAGATGATCTTCGGATCTATCAGCTTGAGAACGAGTTGATCTCCCTAAATCTAACAAGCTTCGAATCCATGAATGAATTTTTCACAAAATTCAAACATTTGGTGCTCCATCTAAAGAAGTGCAAGGTGGAGAGGAATATGACCAACTCATGCTAGCTATCCTCTCCAAAGTAGGTATAGAATATTCCTTCTTTGTTTCATTATTCCACATGGGGAAGCTAACAACCCCAAAATGGAAAATGCCTTCTCTTGATTCCTTCATCAAAACCCTTACAAACGAGCACGATAAGATTGTTCAAATAGGGATCTTCAGATGCTAAAAATATCAATCTTTGTTTGCTTCAGGGCCAAAATATTCGAAGGGAAAACAGAAGCAAAAGAATCCGTCTAAAGTGGATGCTCCAAAGCCTAAAGAAAATAACCAACAATAATATCCTTCTAGCTCAAAGAAACATAAGAACAAAGGACATCAAGGCAAGGAGAAAGTCAAGTGATCTTACTGTGGGAAGGGCTTCGAACTTGAACATGCCTGCATGAAGAAGAAACTTGATGAGCTGAATTCTCTCTTCGAGAAAAACATTATCAATCTCCCTGAGAACCTTCAAAGGAGAGATAATCAAGATTGGGATCCCCAGTAAGAAAGAGGTCATGCTCTCATGGCAAGCACCTCAAAGCCCACAACTCTGCTCATAGACTCTGGAGATTCGAATCACATGACGGTAAGTAGATATTATTTTTCTTCCCTGGACACCAAAAGGAGCATCCCCATCCACATGGGAGATGATTCCACCATCATTTTGAAAGGACAAGGTATAGTAAATCTTGAACATGGCACTTTTTTCAATGTTATGTATGTACCCTCTCTGGACTCTAGCCTCCTGAGTGTATATTAAATGACTCATACTGGGGTTCCCAAGAGAGTAATATTCATCCCCAATGATGTAGAAATCAATGAGATTGCATCCAAGAAATTTGTTGCAAAAGGCCTTGCAAACCATCATGCAAAAGCCTATGAGTTTTCCCATTTTCTGGCGAATGCAAAGCCCACCGCTCTTCTGACTCATGGAAATGAGGTCAGTAGAATCTAGCATGAGATATTTGGTCATTTAAATTTTAAGTACTTGTAGCAACTTCAGAAAATTTCCATGGTTGAAGGCCTCCAAGTAATCAGAACTACCAAAGGAATTTGAAAGGGTTGTGTTGTGGGAAAACACCCTGAGCATAAGTTTGACCGGGGGAAGGCTTACCGAGCATCAAGTATCTTAGGGTTGTTACATTCTGATATCAGCAGACCAATTTCCATCACATACATGAATTTATATTGGTATGTACTCACATTCATAGATGATTTTTCTAGATACACCCCGGTGTCTTTCATTAAGAAAAAATATAAAGTTTAAGAGAAATTCATTGAATTAAAAGCACTGGTAGAGAATGCCTATGGGAAAAAGATAAAATCCATGATATCTAATAATGGAGGGGAATATATAATTTATTATTTACTGAATATATGTTCTGACATTGGGATCAATATCCAACATTCCGTTCCCTACACCCCTTAGAAAAATGGTGTAGCAGAAGGGAAAAACCACTTTCTCAAGGAGATGACCACATGCATGCTAGAAGAAAAGGGATTGGATGCAAATTTGTAGGCTGAGGCCATGGATTTTGCTGCACACATCCATAAAATATTACCTCAGTCTTATTTTAAAGGTAAGACACCTTTCAAATCCTGTTTTGGAAACAAGCCAGATGTGTCAAATTTCAGGGTGTTTGGGTCCACTACATGGGCTCGGATTCCGTCTGACAAGAGGAAATATTTTCAACTGCAAAGTGTTGAATGTTTTTTTATTGGATATACTGAATAATATAAAGTATTAAATCTTATTAATATCAGAATGAAAAAAAAATTCATCGAAATAATTGTTCAGTTTGAAGAGCCTCTCCAAAAGGCAGAGCTAGTTGAAGAAAATTTTGTTGATTTTCCTACCTGTTCTGATGAAAATTTGGGTGATAAAAGTGGGAGTGATGACTCTGATTTTGAAGAAATGATATATGATATCAGTGAGAAAAAATATCATATTCTTAAGTGCAAACAAATTTCCCAACTTGGGACAAGAAGACACTTTCTTCTGTCGAGGAAAACATTGCAAATCTTGTTGATCCAAGAAGAACCCGGTCTGAATTTCAAAGAGAAGGTAGTGTGCTCTCTTTCCATAATGATTTACTGTTTGAGACCTGTTATCTAATGATTTTTTCATATCCTAATTCTTACTACCATGCTCATAAATATCCGATATGGAAATCTTCCATGGACGAAGAGTTTAATTCTCTTTGGAAAAATGCGACTTGGGAGCTCGTTTCCCTTCCACCTGGGAGGAAATTAGTTCAATGCAAGTGGTTGTTTCAGACAAAGGTTTCTTCTGATGGAAAAACATGCAAGTATAATTCAAGTCTGGTTTCAAAATGGTTCTCCCAATTCCAAGGAGTGGACTACCATGAGACCTTTGCACCAGTGGCAAAGATGGACTCCATTTGCCTAGTTTTAGCTATTGCGGCATCCAAGCACTGGGAAGTGCATCATATGGATGTCAAGAGTGTCTTTATACATGGATATATTCATCAAGAGATATACATGAATCATATTGAGGGGTACATTTCAGATCCTACTTTGGTGTGCAAATTCTAGAAGTCATTATACGGGTTGAAATAGGCCCCAAGATCATGGTATGCCAAGATGGATGCCTTTCTGCTTTCACAAAACTTCCAAAGGTTTAAGTCTGATCCAAATGTGTATCTACATAAGTATTATGGTGATTTAATTATCATTGTTTTATATTTTTATTATCTCTTGATTACTAGTAGCACACTTGCTTCCATTTCATTCATAAAAACTACCCTCCATGATGCATTTGAGATGAGCGATTTGGGCCTTCTGAAACAGTTTTTGGGGCTTGAAATTGAACAAAAATTTGATGGGATAATGGTAACTCAGTATAAATACATTTCAGACCTATTATTTAAGTTTTAAATGGTTTAATGTAAGGCTTATCCATTCCCTTTCCTCTCAGGAGTCAGCCTTGAAGAGGGAAAAAACACTCCACCCATGGATTGCAGTATCTACCGCTAGCTGATTGGTAGCTTGCTTTACTTGACTCATTCATAGCCTGATATATGTTATGCTATGAATTATGTATCAATATATATGTAGAAAACTCATGACATGCATTGGAAGGAAGCCAAGAGGATCCTTCAATATATTCAGGGCACAAGATCCCACGGCATTCATTATGGTCCAGATTCAGAGCTAGAGTTGGTTGGATATACAGATTCAAATTGGGCAGTGTTACCACCTAAGTTGTAATTATTGGTTTTTTGTCAAGTGAGCCTGGTGAACCAAACAAATATTTTTTGTTCAGACTTCAGAAGACCTTTGGAAGTGCTTCTTGGAAGTGTTTGTTGTACTATATCACATGTCCATACCCCCTTGGGGTAGTTGTAATAAATGTTCTAGCATGATAGTGTCTGTAAAAGACTCAGTCTCTTAGACTTTATTTGTCAATCTAATCAGCCCAAGGTTTTTTTTCCCTTGGTTATTATTGGTTGTTGAATAAACGACTGATAATTTCTAAGTTTTTCACTCAATACCTCCAAAGTTGGGGTGGTCGGCTTGGCATTTAGGCTTATTGAGGTTATTAGAGTCTATGTGTCAATGTATAAACATGCTAGGAATCATGGTTGAGTCATATGAACATGTCTAAGTCCCCCTAGGTTTTCAATTTTTTTAAGTTTTTTAAGTTTTTTAAATTTTAAATTTTCCACAAAAACTTAGGTTATTTTTAAATAGTCTAATTGGAAAAATTGGTTTAGTAATAAAAGTGGGCTCGGAAGTCAGATTCAGTCATATAGGTGCTCATTTTCAAGCTAAGAGCACCCGGTAAACCTATAGACCCATTATTTCCTAGTTTTGAGTGATTTTCCATCATTCAGGTCAGAAAGACCCAAAAAATTAATTATTGATTTATTTAATTAATAAATTGATGAATAATGGAGCAAATCCAAAATCCTAGATCAGTGGATTCTCAACTGATTTGATTGAAATAAGTCTCATCGACACCAGATTGACTAGATATGACAAATCCTTGACTAAAGGAGGTGATCAGGGCAGATCTAGAGTTGAACTTCAGCTTCCTTTATGGGGAATTGTGCCCTCTCTCTCTCCTCCACACATGTGGGCTCTTCTGGGAGCTCTGTGCTTGATGATTCACTCATCAGATTGATGTGTCAGCTCAATCAAGCCCCTTACTGACATTTAGACTCAGTATAAGCTCAGTTCAGCTTCAGATCAGGCATTGAGGGACTCTCCTTCAGCTATAGGGGTCTATCTCCTTGGGATTTGCACCCCCTTGGGCTGGATCTCCTATTTTTTGTATAAATAAAGCTCAAGATGCCTCTTCCAAGCTAGTAAGAGTTGTATTGAGGTGTTATTTATGTTGTAATACTGTGTAATATCTTTTGTTATTAGAGTAAAGTGAAGCTTTGGAGTCAAGATGGTGTCATGTCGTTGTATGTGTGGATGAGAATTCCCATGTTTTACTGAGGTAACCTGTATCTATGTTCATAATTTGTTGATTGTTTGTGGATTCATTGCTAAGATTGATAATAAGATTGATAGGAAAGGAGTTTGTTAATAAGTTTATTGGCCATCTCTTTCCTTTTTTATGCATGTTTAGAGATCTAGATTCAGCATGTTTTATAAGTTTATATGCATGCTATTCTGAAATTTCTATGTATGTATTAACCGGATCTCACAAGTATTTTGGAAATTCTTTGGATTCAGTTGTAGGTTTTTAGCTTGGAGAGGATGCTGATCTTGTTTTCTTCTTCACTCTTTACAAAACCATTCAAAGGCATAGTCCCTTGACATTCCACCAGAAAGCTCCACGGTTGATCTTCAAGGCTTCTAGCAATAAATGCTCTCATTTTGCTCTTCCTCCTTCAATTTTTTCTAAAATCAGTCTGCTTACTTGTTTGCAAATGTAAAAATTTTTATATCTATCAATTTTAGAGTTTATTTTACAAAGATATTGCTTCCTTAAAGCTCATAAACTAGATCTCATTCCTAAAAGAAAATTTACAAGCATTCTAGATCTAGTTTTAGGGAAAATTGTCATTTTTCAAGGCTGTGAAAGTAGATCTAAAGCTTGTTGAATGAATGGTTGTTTCCTTAGAATATAAAACTTTATATCCATAAATTTAAGTGCTTCATATCGGCTTCCCCCAAATCAGGACAAGATCCTTTCTTTCCTTGGTTCCTTTTCCGCTTCTTTAAAAACTAGTTTTAACTTACAATTTTTGGGTAAAAAGTTTGTTCATCCAAAAGTACTTTCAAATTAATTTTGTGAATATTTAACTGTGATAATGTTGCTGTTTTTTAGAAGGTGTAACAGAAAAGAGGAGGAGGCGCTGTCCAGAAAGCATTTTTGGACCATTCGAAACTCCCCAGGGAGTCTCCGTCTTCCCAAAATTTCAATTTTTTGCAATTTGTAAACCTTTGGTCTCATTCCATATAAGGACCAAGTGGATTAATTTCATTTTTATGATATTTTAATTGCTGCTAATAAAAATAAAAAAAACTTTTCAAATAGGCTCTTTCAAGCCTATTCAACATCCCCTCTAGGGGGATTCCCGTTCGTGTTATTTTTTACATTGTTTCACCTTATTTCTGTTCTAGTTTAGTATTGACATGTAGGATTGTATACTTTGATAATATTTCTCATTATTCCATATTTTCAATTCAAAAGTAATCATACTACTTACCCCACAACTTCCTGAGTGACCCGCAAGGGGAAAGAGATGCGTGGTAGGACTAATTAGAAAACTGGTGTTGTGTATGTTTGATTCCATTTTCATTGTTGTTTTCATGCAAGTAATAAAATTAACCACTCCTTGATTCCCTGATTGAGGTCCACTTGGACCGAAAGAAGTTCATGGAGGGTTTTGTTTTTAATAAGAACACCTCCTTTAAAAATTTCTAAAAATAACAAAGACTCCAGTGTGTATGCTCTGTACTTGGCTGTGGTTCGTCCAATCACTCAAGCTGCATCAAAAGCACTTGAGTGACTAGATTAATTAGTCTTCACCTCCCAAATTGACAAACCATTAGGAGAAAATCCAATACCTCGAACAAACTGTAAGAGGTGGCAAAATACCCAAAGGAGTGGGAACAACTACAAAGTGACCTCGAGGCGCGAATCTCTGTCACACCCTAATGGGTGCGCTATGAACAATAGTCTTCGAGAATCCTTTCCAGCCCACAAACACCTTGCAGGTAGCCATGAAATTTCTCTTTTGGACATACTCCAAGTACCCCTCAGGTATATCTGGAGTCCCCTTTTTTCCTAATTTAATTCATTCACATTCCACATTAATTTAAAATCTACCAAGAGACATTTGCAAAACATTCTTTCAAGCACATGCAAGCACATTATTTTCTCTGTTGACTCCATTTAAGGCACTGGTGATTTATTTGATCATTTCTTTCAATTATATATATATTGAGTGTCATTAATGTGCTTATCTGCTTTAAATCTTGCATCTTGTTATCTTTTGTTTCCACTGGTTAATTTCAAAACTCCTAAACAACTTAATAAATATAAAACCATCACACTAAGTAATTAGCCTTAGTAATTTAATAGGGACTACCCCCCTTTGATTCGTTAGGAGTTAGCCTGAACAGAGGAGTCAAGAACAAGGCCACAGCCTTGACTCGAGACTTGCCCCCAAGGACATACCGAGCAGCTTGAAGATTTCTGCCACATAACCTAGGTGTGTGAAAGGCGGCAACACTTTTTGGCTCCATTGCTGAGGATAAATATTTTTATTCTCGGAGTACGACTTTTGTTTTCTTCCTTATTTTTTTTTCTTTGTTTGATGAATGCTTAGAGTAGATCTTTAATTTTCATCTCGCGACTCCATTGAAGGGATAAAACCCTGCTTTCTCATAATTTTGTTGAGACTTGTTGTGTGTATATGAGCTCATATGACATAGTAAAACTTTAAATGCTCATTATTTGGTTGCTCTGGTTCAGTACAAAATACATGGTTGATATATGCCATTGAGAGGCCATTATGGATGATGAAGATTATGGTGCTCTAATTTCTAGTGTATATCCTACCATCGATTTCTCGGGCATCCTAGGCTTTCCGAACTATGAACCATATCTCCAAGATGAAATATATTCCCAGGCTCCAACTTTTTATGGAGAGGGTGATTCAGCTATCTGTCACATCATATTTGTTTTTGCATTTGTGACAAAACTCAACATACTTCATAGGGATAATGTGATGTGAATATTTGCTCATTCTTTGAAAAATAAGGGTTGGACATGGCTTTGTGGTCTTCCTAATAAATGCATTACCTCCCATGAAGACTTATGTGCTATGTTTTTTTAGAGGTGGCATGATGGTGATGGAGATACGATGACAGTTGTATAAAGGACCCTCACCTACCTAAATGAGCAGAAGGATCCCATGACTTCCATTATAGATGAGGACACTCAGGATGATCCTATTGAAGAGATTCACAAGGAACCCATGGTTGAACACATTTTTGAAGAATCTCCTCATGTCACCATAACTAAAAACATTGAAGATTTGATTTTTCTCAAGATTGTTGCAATGCTAATATTTTTCTAGAAATCCCTCATGAGGAAACCATTACAGAGATCGAAACTTATGAATAAATTTATGATGTGTATGATGACACTCCTCTATGTTCATCACTTAGGGATGAAGTTTTGAAAGGATTAAATTCTTTTAATATATTTGAAACCAAAGCTTTCAAGGATGATTATTATGAACAAGAGGAGGGTAGTTATATCTTAGGATATGATACCAACAAGGAATACATGGATAGGCAGGAGCATGATGCCATGGATGAAGAGTCCCCCACATATGAAATGGATGGGAGTGATGACTATTGAAAATTCATAGATAATCCAACTTGTGAAAATCTTATTGAGAATCCCATCTATGATATGTCCATCAAGGGGAGTGTCTATTCAAAAATTTGTGGAATTCCAATCTACTATACATCCATAGAAGGGAGTGTGGATACCTGGGAAAATCTTAGTATGGAAGAGGAGCATTCAGACTTTTCACATGATCATGCAGAGTCATATCATGAACAGCCGCACAAAGGTATCAGTAATGAAGACATTGAGAAGCAGTATTATGAAAAGTTAGATGTGATGCAGTCAGTGGAATATCAGTCTCAGCCATCTTCTTCACATATAGAGGTTCCTTATGATTTGGATCAGTTTGGTGCTTATACAATGAGTCATCATTCGGTAAGCCCTGATGATCAGTTTGATGATATAGTCAGTCTGCCTCA
The DNA here is from genome assembly GCA_001517045.1 of Pseudotsuga menziesii. NCBI lineage: Eukaryota > Viridiplantae > Streptophyta > Pinopsida > Pinales > Pinaceae > Pseudotsuga > Pseudotsuga menziesii. The sequence goes on along the minus strand of LPNX011017459.1, from coordinate 290,682 downwards.
TCATGCTGATTTGTATATCAGTCTTATCCAGTCATGGATAGAGGCAGCCTGCATGAGCACATACTAGTTTGGGAAGATTTTTTATGACATTTTTCATGCCTATGATTTCCCATCTAGCCCACCTATTCCAGGTCATCACACAGGTTTGCATTTTCTGAATAAAGTATCCTTACTTTGGCTGGTAACCAAGGACAAGGAAAAAAAAATTATGTTAATAAAATTCTTAGGTGGTTACATTGGATTTCTGATTATACTTAACCCTTTTTATATCATGCTTAGAGTAGGAAAATAAGCTCCTTGAAAAAGAGCATTTACTTTCTGCATTGTTGTTTTGTACTTAGCTATAATAAAACATTTTTTTCATTAGTTACTTGCATTTATTTTTTCTAAATAAATCAGCTTAATGGTTCATTTGGTTTTTATATAAAGCTTGTGCTATTGAGGTTTTCTTGTCAAGTTGAGCTGTTTTTACAGGGTGTATAAACCAAATATTCCGATGTTCTCGTATCCTCTCCTTGCCCTATGATCAGATTGAGCACAAGTCCCACAGTTGGAGCCAGAATGTTACCACCTAAGTTGTACTTAGTGGTTTTTTTTCAAGTGAGCTTGGTGAACCATACAAATATTTTTTTTTCGGACTTCAGAAGACCTTTAGAAGTGCTTCTGGGAAGTGCTTGTTGTACTATATCACATGTTCATACCTGCTTGGGGGAGTTGTAATAAATTTTCTAGCATGATAGTGTCTATAAAAGGATCGATCTCTTAGACTTTATTTGTCAATCTAATCAGCCGAGGGTGTTTTTTCCCTCAGTTATTATTGGTTGTTGAATAAACAACTGATAATTTCTAAGTTTTTCACTAAATACCTCCAAAGTTGGGGTGGTCGACTTGGAATTTAGGCATATTGAGGTTATTAGAGTCTATGTGTCAATGTATAATCATGCTAGGAATCATGATCAAGTCATATGAACATGTCTAAGTCCCCCTAGGTTTTTAATTTTTTTAAGTTTTTTAAATTTTAATCTTTCCACAATAACTTAGGCTATTATTTAATAATCTAATTGGAAAACTTGGTTGTGTAATAAAAGTGGGCTCGAAAGTCAGATTCAGTCATGTAGGTGCTCATTTTCAAGATAAGAGCACCCAGTAAACCTATAGACCCACTATTTCCTAGTTTTGAGTGATTTCCCCTCACTCGGGTCAGAAATCCCCAAAATATCAATTATTGATTATTTTAATTAATAAATTGATGAATAATGGAGCAAATCCAAAATCCAAAATCAGTGGATTCTCAATCGATTTGATTGAAATCAGTCTCATTGGCACCAGATTGACTAGATCTGACAAATCCTTGACTGAAGGAGGTGATCAGGGCATATCTAGAGTTGAACTTTAGCTTCCTTTATGGGGAATTGTGCCCTCTCTCTCTCCTCCACACGTGTGGTCTCTTCTCGGAGCTCTGTGGTTGGTGATTCACTCAGCAGGTCGATGTGGCAGCTCAATCAAGCCCCCAATTGACATTCAGTTTCAGTAGAAGCTCATTTAAGCTTCAGATCAGGTATTGAGGGACTTTCCTTTAGTTTTAGTGGTCTATCTCCTTGGGATTTCTCCCCCCCCAGGCTATATCTCCTATTTTTTGTATATATAAAGCTCAGGCTTCCTCTTTCAAGCTAGTAGGAGTTGGATTGAGGAGCTATTGTTGTTGTAATACTATGTAATATATTTTTATATTGGAATAAAGCAAAGCTTTGGAGGTAATATGGTGTCATGTCATTGTATGTGTGGATGAGCATTGCCATGTTTTACTAAGGTAACCTATATCTATGTTCATAATTTGTTAATTGTTTGTGGATTCATTGCTATGATTTATAATAATTTTATTATAATATTGATAGGAAAGGAGTTTGTTAATAATTTTACTGGCCATCTCTTTCCTTTTTGATGCATGTTTAGAGATCTAGATTCAGCATGTTTTATAAGTTTATATGCATGTTCTTCTAAAATCTCTATGTATGTATTAACTGGATCTCACAAGTATTTTGGCAAATTTTTGGATTCAGTTGTAGGTTCCTAGCTTGGAGAGGATGCTGATATAGTTTTCTTCTTCACTCTCTCCAAAACCATTCAAAGGCATAGTCCCTCGACATTCCACTGGAAATCTCCACGGTTGATCTTCAAGGCTTCCAGCAAGAAATGCTCTTCGTTTCCTCTTCCTCCTTCATTTTTTTCTAAAATCAGTTCGGTTACTTGTTTGCATCTTTAAAATTGTTTAGATCTATCGATTTCATATTTTATTTTACATATATATTTCTGCCTTAAAGCTCATAAACTAGATCTCATCCCTAAAAGAAAATTTACAAGCACTCTAGATCTAGTTTTAGGGAAAATTGTCATTTTTCAAGGCTGTGAAAGTAGATCTAAAGTTTGTTGAATGCATAGTTGTTTCCTTAGAATATAGAAATTTATATTTAGGAATTTAAGTGCTTCATATTTTCTTTCCCCAAATAAATTCAAGATCCAAAGGAAATCTTGCTTTCCTTGGTTCCTTTTCCGCTTATTTAAAAACTAGTTTTAACTTGGAATTTTTGGGTAAAAGGTTTGTTCATCCAAAAGTACTTTCAAAGTAATTTTGGGCATATTTAATTGTGATAAGATTGATTTTTTTATCAGGTGTAATATAAAATAGGAGGAGGTTCTATCCGGAAACCATTTTTGGACCATTCGAAACCCCCCAGGGGGTCTCCATCTTCCCAAAATTTCAATTTTTTGCAATTTGTAAACCTTTGGTATCATTCCATATAAGGACCAAGTGGATTAATTTCAGTTTTATGATATTGTAATTGCTGCTAATGAAAGGAAAAAATCTTTTCGAATAGCCTCTTTCAATCCTTTCGAGCCTATTCACCATCCCCCCTAGGGGGATTCGGGTCCGTTGTTATACCAAAATCCTATCACCATAATGTGATAAGAACTTTTACATACCTACTTGCCCTAAATATTGGATTCTGGAGTGGAAACTCATATTATTTGTCAATATTTTCATACAAATTCCCAGCACCGCGCATGACCCTTTATCCATAAATGGTACCCTTGTTCGCACCGCCCATCGGGCTTGTTTCCCACAAGCGGTGCCACCGCTTATGGCCCTTGGTCCATAAGCAGTTATTACCAGAACCGCTCTGTCAGTGAAGGATAAACGTGGTACCCTAGGTGAAAAGGGAAAAAGAGAAGCTTCTCGAGGCTTCTAGATGATAAGCCTCAAGATATCCCTTATCCCTACTGTCCCTTATCCCTACTGTTTTGGGTCTATTGAGCTCGAGATCCCCCATCCTAGGATCTTGGAGGCCACCTCACCCACCAATCTCTCAACCTACGCTATCCATTTAGCCTTATAAATACAAGCTTATGGATATGGTTGAGGGGGAGAACTCTTAAGGTATTGTTATGTTGTTTGATTGATCACTTGGTCCATACCATTGGAGAGCATAGAGAGAGCTAGAATTGGAGATTATGGGGATGAGAATGATTGGTTTTGTGGAGATGCATGTCAACACTAAGGCTTGGTTGTAAACTTCTTCATATTTCTTTAATGCAAGTTTATTTATGTCCCACATATATTGTTGATGTTTGATTTTACATGTATGTTGTTGGATTCCTTAGTCACTAACATAGATTAGTAGATTATATTCTGGTTGCTTTGATGTGTTTCATGTTGAGTTGACTGCAGGTACACAGGGTGACCATTAAAGCATTACATTCTAGGTATCTACGATGTCTAGGGAGATTCTTCAACCTCTGTCCTCTATTTGTTATGGATCTGAACCATTCAGTCTAGTGAAACACCTTGTTGTCCGCAAGAGGTGAAATATTCCAGCTAACAAATCTAGTGACTCTGCTGAGGAGTATTTATATCAGTTGTTCTGATCTTCCTTAGTCTGCAACTCTTGTTCGAATCCAAGCTCCTTCTTATTCAACTCTCTTTAGCTATATCTACTTTCTGACTTACTACGTTTGGGTTTGAAACCTCAAGATCTGTTAAGATCTGAGTCATTTCAGTCTTTTATGCTTTGTTTCCATTCTCAATTCAACAGTATTTTCCCTGATCTAGTATTTTTTTAGACTTGATCCATTGTTCTTCTTGTGCTTTGGTTATCTATAGGGAACCACGTCTATGCTGTGTACGAGAAGTGGTGCCACTGCTTGAACAAAGTGGGCAGTACGCGATAACACAGCCTATAACCTATTGGCAAGAAGCGGTGCTGTCTTGGAAATGCTCTGTCAACACTTGAGAAGTGCAATGCCAGGTAGGCATCATTCCAAAGCCTTTTGTCCTTATTTTTCTTCACAAAAAATTGGATTTTGTTGCTTTCAGTTCTGCTTACCAGACTTGTGTTACTGAATCTGATGTTTGTGGCTTGATAATTTTATGGTTTAAGATTGATTTGAGTGGAATTTGAAAAGTTTGATTAGGTCTTTTGATTGTTCATCCGCTTCTATGCTTGTTGGTTCTGTATATGAAAGGGTTCCTTGTTTTATGAAAATCTTAGGGTGTTATTGAAATCTCTTTTCATTTCTGCTACATAGACTAAAAGAAGAACACTAGATTAGCTTCTAGGTTTCATTTCTTATTTGCATAGTAAACTTCTTTTTCCTTCCTTTAAAAAAGAATTTTTTTTGACTGAGACTAGGATATCATCATTGAGCATTGGACATTGATTTTATAATTGGATTTACAAGCTTTCAGGACCTTTATGATCTTTTGTCTCTCATGCATTTAGAACTATGTCGATCAAAATATAAAAAAATGGTAGTTTTAAGTTAGATTTGCTTATGTTTTGAGAAAATTGAAAAAATAGAGTGCATTTGCATATAGGTGTGCTTCTTGTTTTTCTTTTAGGAAAAGAGATTCTTCGCCTTCTTTTTTTTTTTGGAAAAGAGAAATCAGCTTGAAAAAGTGATTGCTTGTCTTTGATTTTATGTTCATGATTGTTGTGTGGAATTATTTTTGGTTTTTGAAACAGAAGGAAAACACTCTTTCCCTCCCGTAAGTAGACATACTGAATGGTAAAGCGAACATTTTGCACCAGCATACTGCATGGTTTTACTTTTCTATCAAAACATCATGCATTCACCTAACCGTACAAGTTAAAATTAACGGTAGTTGTAGGTTAAAATTTACGTAGTAACTTGAATGATAGGTTAGAGACGTGTTCGAGCGTCGTTAAGCATAGGAGCTGTCGTTATTTGTCAACATTACATTTCGGGACTCGTGCTGTTCTTCCACGTACCGTTAGTATATCGAACGACCTTTCACATACCCTTGAGGTATATAGAAAGGTACTTCATGTACTCGATTGTATATCGAAAGGCCCCTTGTGTACGGGTATGCATTAGATAGCACTACTACCGATTCGAGCTCTAACGTACCTTGAGTATATCGAGAGACCCCACTAGGGTACCTTATCTATCTGAGAAAACCCCTTTGGCCATCTTGTTTGGATCCATACACCAAAAACAACATTCAGGGAGATTACTATGCACGTACCCTTGAGGTATATCGCGAGGGGCACCTTCTTGACAATCCTAGTGAGAGACCTAACTTTTGAACTCCTCCTATCATTTTAAGTATGCTTGTTTTGACCTATAGCTTGTGTAGGGAAATTATTTTTTCATGTATTTTCTATATTTTCAGACCCTAGGTTAGTTAGGAACTATACAAGCTAGCTGAATTAAGACAGTCCAGAAAAGTACAGGGCTTGCCACCTAATTTTATTCCTGGTTCAGGAGAAAATCCTATGGAAGCTATCGACCAAGGAGCTGCTAGCACCCCCTAGGTGGGAGATAATGTGGTTGTGGAAAGTGTAGTACCATATTCTTCACACTCACCTCCCTTGGTCCAATAACCTTTTGGTCCCAATGCTCCATTTTGGGACACCCCTGTAGGTCAGGCCATTGCCTCATTTGGCACCCGTGTAAACTCTTATGAAGATGAAGAAGAACGTAGGCAATACTGTGCTACCATTCTTCATCCATAGGAGATTGAAAAATAGATTGATGACCTATTAGGCTCGACACCAGCACGTTCCACATCTCTTCCTGTGGGATATCGTTCACTGGCCGATTATATGAGACCCATTCAACCAATTATAGATCATCCAATAAAAACCCACAACCCAGGTCAAATTACCACCCCTATCACCTCTCATGTTATTTTTGTTCCCAATCCTCCTAGGTCCTCTACACCTGGGGCCCAACCTTCAATTCATGTTTCTTCAGTACCTTCTAGTGCCCAGGGGAAACCCCTGGCATGACCGACGTTATCTAACACTGGAATTGTACCTAGTCAAGGGCAGACCTCTAACATAGAATCATCTATAGTTTATGTCCCTCCCACCCATACTAGTGTGGTTAATCCCCCACCCAGTTTAGGTCAACCCTCCGGGGCACAACTTGTAACCATTCAATCGTCTGGAGTTTATGGTTATCAAATACTCGTAGGTAATATTAATCATCCACCTAATCCTATAGGAATTCCATACCCTAGTAATTATTTTATGCCATGGGGGCAACCCAACTAGTCTTACATGCTAGCTATGGGGGGGGATACCTATACATACTGTGCGAGGTGTCGATGGACCGCCCTATGGAGGTCCTCCCCCTAGGGGGCCTAAACGTCCTGGAGGATCTGGAAACTTTCCTCCTTATGGTCGTAGTGGCTTTGGTGGTCCTAGGGGAACTAGTGGTTTTTTGCCTTCTAGCCTTGGAGGGTTTGGTGGCCCTCCTCCTAGTGGTTTCGGTGGCTCTGGAGGTTTACCACCTCCTGGGGGCTCTGGTGGGTCTGGTGGTCCACCTCCTTATGGTCCTGGTGGTCTTGGTGGTCCTAGTGGTCCTAGTGGTCCCAGTGGCCCTGGTGGCCCTCCTCCTGGAGGCCCTAGTGGTCCTAGTGGTCCTAATCCTAGAAATCAACCCCCTGCTAGCAGATCTTCCGTAAGTTCTTTGTCACAGCAACCTGTTTATCAGTATACTTATGGTCCTACTAGTAATTATATGCCATATCAATATTACCAGTATGTTCATCCCAACCGAGAGTTACCTTTCCTAGAAACTTTGGACTTACCTAATTTGTCCAAGTTGATCAATGACCCCATTCGACATAATCCCTCATGGCCTCCCATTCTGGTAAAGTTACCATTGGACATTCCAAAATTCGATGGGAAGCAAGGAGATGATCTGAAGAACCATGTGATGACATTTCGTTTGTGGTGTTCTTCAAACTCCCTCATGGATGACTCCGTTCGGTTACAACTCTTTCAACGAACTTTGACCGATACGGCCACGAAGTGGTACATTGAACTCCCACAACATTCATTTGTGGATTTTGGTTCGTTGGCAACGGTGTTTCTTATAGACTTTCAGCTCCCTATTCATTATGAAACGAGCACTGATCTTTTAACTTCTCTACGACAGAACACCTCCACCCGCATTTCTAATCATATTCATGAGTGGAGAAGGTAGAGAAGGCTTATTAGGGCCCCTATTCTGGATCAGTTACTAGCTGATTGGTTCACTAAATTTTTGTTTTCCCCTATTTCCCGAGATGTGGCTATGGGCGGTGCCATTACCGAAGAGCAAGCGATTAGTTAGGCTCAGTACCTAGACTTGGTATATTCCTAGTCTGGAACTCTTTATGACCTAATTCCTCAAGCTCCTCGCCCCAGCACTGATCCTTCCAAGCCACCAGTAGAAATACCTATTAATGGGATTGTTAGTTCAATTTAGTCTCCGTCCGCAGTGAAACCTACCAAGAAAAACCAAACTGCCACCCCTACTCCTTCGACTCCTAAGGTTTCAGCCAAGTTCAATTCTATTCAAAGAACTCAAACCTCAGGTAATAAAAAGAAAGGTAAAAATAGAAATAAAAAACTTGGAAACCAATAGGAGACTCCACGACCAACCAACAGTGATAACGAAAAAGGGAAAAGGAAAGCAAAATATCCCTATCTTCTATGTGGTGGTGACCATTTTTCAAAGGAGTGTCCTCATCAGGATGAAATCTCCTAGTTTTTGAAGTCCAATCCCGCACCTGCAGTTCTTACGGATCCTTTTCCCTCTCAACAACAACTGATAGACCATATGTCTAATCAGGGCAACTTTAGTTCATCAGAGGAAATTTTTATGATGTCCTCAGATACCATCCATCTGCAAACTAGAAGTTATAATTATGATAAACACGTATATAAGAAAGAAGATCAATCTTCTTCATGGAAAGTTCCCTTTACTAGTTATCTAGAATCCTCGTCTGCTGCCCCCTTGTTTATAGAGAAGCCTATTCTCGGCATGATTTTGCACCCACCTAAGAGTACTCTTTGGAAGGTTGTCTTTAATCCCAATGCCTGAGCTGCTTAATTTTATAATATAGTTGAAGATCTCGCTCAGGAACCTTTTGCGATTTCTACCCTAGAAGTGCTCCAAAGTTTCCCCACACAGCGCAAGAACTTGTTGACTGCATTAGAAGCTTTAGACCTGGATAACACTAACTTGATTCATTTCAATGTTGAGAACTACAAACCTAGATTACCACATAAACTTGCTTTTTAGATCATTACGAAAGTAGTGGGAAATAAAGTCTTTCGAACGGTACTAGATGAAGGAGCTTCGACCTCGATGTTGTCTCTGACTTGTTGGAAAGCTCTTGGCTCTCCCGAGCTTGTCACATCACCTAAAACCCTTAAAGCCTTTGACGAATGGGGTTTCCAACCCCATGGTCTCATGTCAGCCCTAGCGGTCGAGCTGGGGGGGAAAACTGTTTTGATCCAAGTAGAAGTGGGAGATGCCCCTTTAGATTAAAACCTCCTTCTAGGAAGGAATTGGTTCTATGCCATGACTACTGTTGCCTCAACAGTGTTTCGAACAGTCCAATTCACACATATAGGGAGAATTGTTACTATTGATCAGCTTGATTTTTGTACACCAGATGTTACTTCCTCCACATCTAATAACATCCCCATGTTAGGCTAGTCCCCTCCTCCTTACCAGTCTATTGGGGTAGGCATGTTGAAGGATTCATCCCTTATGGGGATCTTTCCATCCACTCCTCCTAGCACGAATACTGTGACAGTCCATATGATCGCCTCATTTGATTATGAGCCTAAGGGAAAAAATGTTGTTGATTCCACCTCGTTGAGTCCACATGAAGCTATGTATGACACCATTCAAACCTTTTCTGATGATCACACTGATGACCTTCATCTAGTGGCATCGAACCCTTACCATTTACCGTATTGGTTAGAACCTTCTCTTCTGGTTCTAGAATATCTCTCTAATACTTTTCCTTCTGATGATTTCATTATAGATATCATGAATATGGATGAGCCCATTTGGGAGGATCACCATCATAGATCCATGTTCCTCCCCAACACCAGTTCAGTTAGCCATGATTTTGCATCATTGTTTCCTACTGATATTGTCAACACTCCGCAATGTCCTATATTGTTGCAAGATACAGATTCTGAAGGAAGCCTTTGCAACATTACTCAGACGAACCCAATTGACATATCAGCCAAGCCTGATGTTATCAAGCATGTTCATGTTGGGCAGAATTGCTCGGTAGATGAATCTGAAGCATATAAGGCATTTTTTAAATAATTTCATGATATTTTTTCCTGGTCTTATGAAGAGATGTCCAGGATTGACCCTTCCATTGCAATCCACCAGATTAAAACATATCCCTCGGCTAAACCTGTCAAGCAAAATCTTAAGCAGGTCCATCCTCGAAAGGCCGTAGCTATTAAAGTTGAAATTGGGAAGCTTTTGAAAGCTGGGTTTATTTATCCTGTACCCCTCATGGAATGGTAATCAAACATTGTCCTTGTCAATAAAAATTAGGGCACCATTAGAGTCTGTATCAAATTTCGGGATCTAAATAAAGCTTGTCCCAAGGACAACTTTCCTACCCCCACATCGATTAGATTATCAAAAACTGTGCTGGAAGTGTCATCTTCTCATTCATGGATGGCTTCTCCAGCTATAATCAGATTGAGATATTACCCTCCGATCAGCATAAGATGACATTCATTTTCCCATGGGGAACCTTTGCATATAAGAAGTTATTGTTTGGCTTGAAAAATTCTATGTTGATGTATTTGTAACTTTGGAATGTATTCATTTGTATTTATTATGTATTGTAACCCGATGTTTATTCCGAGATGTATTTGATTCATGTCATGCCCTGATGTTCTGATCGGGAAGTTTCTATAATGTGAAAGTCATGTCAAGTCATTGTGGGTAACCCTCCTATTGGTCAAGGGTCAAAGTCCCCACAGTTGTGGGGCCCTTGGGTTATTAGACTATCCTAGTGAAGTCGACCCTATGTGAGTCATTGTAAGTCAGGGCAATAGTCACCACCATTGTGTTACCCTCCTATTGGTCAGAGGAGGAAAAGTCCCCACAAGTGGTGGGGCACTAGGGTTATTAGACACTCCTAGAGATGTCGGCTCTAGTAAGTAATTGTTAAGTGAGGACGACATGATGGAGTGCACTTCAAGTGAATGAAAGAATATAAATAGAGAGTGAGAGCCTCTCTATTTATCACTTGCAACACACATCACTCACTCACTCAAGTGTAGCACATTAGTGAGGAAGGAAATACACTGGGATTAGACAAGAAGAAGACTACTGCTGTCGGGAGTGCATCTTATTGTTTTGGGGATTTTACTGGTTTGGTGCTGATTTTATCTCTGAGGAAGTTACGGGGTTTTATCCTTTATGGTTTCCCTGAGGAAAACTCTTTGTGTCTCTTGTCTCTTGTGATGTGCTTATGTTTTATTGTTGTGCTTGTTATTCTCTCAGTGAAAAGATCCTAGGATCATAATGCTATCTTATATGATGAAAAACTAACACGGAATCAGAGCTAACCTAAGAAGAAAACATTGTGCATCTATAGAATCTAGTGCTTCTTACTTTTTGGGTCTCTCTCCACAATCCATCAGCAAGATTATGCTAGGCTGACTCTCCATTGAAGGGAACATCTTTCTGTCGAAGCGGAATTCGATTTCGAGCATTTTCATTTTTCAATGTGGAAATTAGGGCTTTCTACAGAAGATGAATTTTTGAGTGAGACTAGCATAGGATTTTTCTCCTCATAAAAACCGAAGTTTAGAGACCTGGATCAAGAAATTTGGTTGGGTGAAACTCTAGGAAAGTCAAACCCTAGTTTGACACCGAGCTAGGAAAAACCCTAAATACTAAAACTGATACGTTTTGGTCCATTCGCTATATTCCAAGGTTGGAGAAGTCTCAGAAGCTGAAAATTACAGAGGCCAAATATAAAATCCTGATGTACACTGTGTCCAAAATTCAGTGTCAGATTCACTATATTCTAGGAGATATGATCCCTCCAAGTTAGGGTTCCAGCCTCTTCCAGAATTTATCCCTAAACAGGACACCTGGGGATAATTGAAATAGATTGGGCTACAGAGGTTCAAATGGAATTATTGAAGGTGTTCCAAAAATGGAACAAACTCTACTTTTGGTGGTCCAAATATCAGACTCAAAATATGAACCAGTGACATGTGGCATGCCGTACAACTTCGCTGTTCTGAACAGTCCTGTAACAGGTCACCTTGGGAAAAGGATCATAAATCCCAAATGGTGAAACAAATTATGCTGAAACCTATATTGTTGGATCAGGGAAATGCGATTTTACTTCAGTGAGAAATTTTAGACACAGAGAAGTAGCAATTTCAGAGATATGACAGAAACAGTAACAGGAATTTTTGCAGAAGAAATTGGAAAATTAGGGCTTCTTGTTCAGGGAGCTTCCCTTCACTGTTTTCAGAAAAGGAGTACATTGGACATATCCATTTGAAGAGATCTATATATCTATCCAATCAGATCTGAAATATTCCAAGTTTTTAAAATTAGGGTTTCTGTGACAAACCCTAGATCAGCCAGCTCTGGAACCAGGACGAACACGTCAAATCGGTAAGATCTAATCCTTTGTTATTTTCATTTGAGGTTCTCATTTCAAAGTGATCTATCACATCAGCTTGATGATAAGCTTGGTGAAGTTTAACAACTTCCAAGCATGGAAGTATATGATCTCTCTGAAGAAAATGGATTGGACACCTACATGAGCATAGAGGTTCTAGTTCCAGAGGGAGATGAGGCTAGAAGCCTTACACAAGAAGAACTTGGTCAAGGCCAAGAAGATCATGGTTGATTTAGTCATGGATCAACTTGTACCACAAGTGTATTCCCTAAAGACACTGATGATGTTTGATTCCTTGACCAAGCTATTTGAAGGAAAGAACATAGATTGGAATATGACCTTAAGAAACCAGTTGAAGGAAGTGGAGATCCAGAATGCAGAGACCATGCAGTCATAAGGGTATCTCAAATCAAAGAACAACTTGAAGCGGTAAAAGAAGAAGTGAAGAATTCAGAAGTGGTGATGGCCACCTTGAATGGACTCCTAGGATCATGTGATTCATTCATGCGAGGAATATGTGCCAGAAGGAAGTGATTACTTTCAGCAGAATTTGGGAAGAAGAAGAAGCTCGACTCATATGAAGAGAAGAGAAGATGGTAGCAATTGAAGATCAAGATCTCACCATCCAAAAAAGATCCCTCCAGCAATGCGGAATATGAAGATATCAACTCTTGAAGAACTTCTTATCCACCTTAGCATTTGGATAAGAAACGATGCTATCATGAATGAAGAAGATGATGAAGCTAAAGGCTCAAGAAGCAGTCTACCCACGAAACAAATAAAGATAAGTATTCAATTGTCATTTCATTGTTTTGTTATGCATTTGTTTATATTCAGTTGATGTATTATGCATGATAGGATGTTTGCATTAACGACAGTATACTGCTAATTTGCATGTGATGGGTAAGTAGCTCATGGTGCTATACAACTCTCCATTTCTACTTATCTAGAATGAAACCTCTTTGCTGACATATTGGATTAGTGCACACTCTCAATGTTGTCCTGGTAGAGATGGAAGGCATCTAGAAAGTTTCAGTGAGATATGGATGAATGTTGTATTGGCTAAAGTAGTTGCATGATCATATATTTATGCATTAGAACTTGCCAGTATAAATATTCCTTATGAAATGTTTCTAACCATACAAATGCATTTGACTTGTAGGAAATACCACATACATAATCACCTATAAGAAAAGAAGAATGAAGACTTGCTCCGAAGAACAAGTGATGACAGTTCAAAGACAAAGAATAATATGATGAGTGCAGTGACATCATTGATGCAGAACCTTCCAGCCACCAAGAAGAAAGGGAAGACCAGTTCAAGAAGAATGATGTCTAGGATGCAATATTGAGACCTGAAGATAAGTTCGTAGTTCTATCATGCAGTAGATGGAAACATCGTGGGATACAAAGCAAGTTTCGTAGCACGAAGATTCTCACGAAAATAAGGCATAGACTACAAAGAGACATTTGCATCCAGTAAGAATTGAAACACATACATGATGATATTGATGAAGATCTTAACCTTTGCTACAAGGTTAAAGATGAAACTATATACACTAGATGGATACATAGAATACTAGTAGCATAGGAAGCTACTTGTCACTCCGGTACATAATGTTTTTAGTTCATAGAGCATAGAAGACAGAGGGAGCATGATGCTTCGCTTCAGAGGGAGTGACTACAAAATATCTTAAGGTTTGACATGGTACAACAGGATGGGATGATTACTGATGACTCTAGGCTTTACTAAGAGTAAAGTGAATTCCAACCTTTGCTTCAAGGTTGAAGGCAGAAGACCAGTGATGCTCCTGTTATGTGTCGATGCACTATTTTCTAGCCATGGAGGTGTGGACAAGGGAAGTATGTAGTAGAGATCCTGAATAGGTTCAGGATGATGGACTACATGACCACACGTATGGCATTGAACTTGAAGCTATTGAGTGATGCTTCATCAGATACAGTTGATGCTATGATGTGTCGTCAAATGATTGGTTCCTTGATATACCTGACAAACACAAGACCAGATATTTGCTTTTCTATGAACACCTTGAGCTAGTACTTGACAGATCCGAGAAGTGTTCACTTGACAGCTGCAAAGCATATTCTGAGGTACCTGAAGGGTACAATTGATTATGGGCTCAAGTATGATGCGAATCAGAAGATTGACCTGGAGGGTTATGTTGATTTAGATTGGGCAGTAAATGCCATCGATAGGAAGAGTACTTCAGGATGTTGCTTCAGTATGGGATCAGGTGTGATCTCTTGGTTTAGCAGGAAGTAATCATGTGTGGCACTGAGTACAGCTGAAGCAGAGTATGTCGCAGCTTGTTCAGCTAGTTGTGAGGCAATATGGCTGCGGAAGCTACTGTCTAATATATTTGATCTCCAGTTGGATGCTACCTATATACATTGTGACAACCAGAGTTGTGTGAAGTTGTCAAAGAATCCAGTGTTCCATGACAAGTCGAAGCACATCGAGATCAAGTATCACTATATCAGGGATATGGTGCAGAGAGGAGCAGTGAAGCTCCAGTATGTTGCGACAGAGGAATAGATAGCTGATGTATTGACAAAGCCATTGGCTAGGCTGAAGTTTGAGTACTTCAGGGAGAAACTTGGTGTTCTCTAGATCAAGGTTTCCTCCAAGAGAAAGTGATGAGACCTATAGCCATTCTGACATGGTGAGAGGATTGGTTCCTTCCATGGTCAGATGTAAGGGTTGAGTCATTCTATCATGGTGAGAGGATTGGTTCCTTCCATGTCATATATGAGTGCTGAGATCCATAGCCATTCTGACGAGTAGGTCAGATATAAGGGCTGAGCCATTCTATCATGGTGATAGGGTTTCTCCCTTCCATGAAAGATATGAGTGCTAGCCATTCTGTCGAGTAGGACAGATGTAAGGGAAATTGCCATTCAAGGAATGGAGGCACCTAGTTAGTTACCAGGATCACTCAATGTAGGACTGAGTATCCATTCTGATGTGATAGAGGTATGTGTTCCCACTTGATCAAATGTAAGGGCTGAACCATTCTGTCATGGCTAAAGGATTAAGTTCCTTCCATGTCAGATGTGAGTGTTGGCCATTCTGACGAGCAGGTCGGATATAAGTGCAACTGCCATTCTGAGAATGGAGGCACCTGTTCAGTTACCAGGTAGCTCAGTCGAGGACTGGGGGCCATTTTGATATGATTGATGGGATGTGTTCCCTCATGATCAGATGTGAGTGTAAGCCCTTCCATCACTGTGAGCAGGATGTGTTCCCGCCTGGATGGATGTAAGTGCAGAGCCTTTCTGGAGCGACTGAGGGATGTGTTCCCACATGCTCAGATGTAAGTGCAGAGCCTTTCTGGAGCGACTGAGGGATGTGTTCCCACGTGCTCAGATGTAAGTGCATGAGCCTTTCTAGAGGGACTGAGGGATGTGTTCCCATGTGCTCAGATGTAAGTGCAGAGCCTTTCTGGAGCGACTGAGGGATGTGTTCCCACGTGCTCAAATGTAAGTGCGGGAACCTTTGTGGAGCAACTGAGGGATGTGTTCCCATGTGCTCAGATGTAAGTGCAGAGCCTTTTTGGAGCGACTGAGGGATGTGTTCCCATGTGCTCGGATGTAAGTGTAGGAGCCTTTTTGGAGCAACTGAGGGATGTGTTCCCACGTGCTCAGATGTAAGTGCAGATCCTTTTTGGAGTGACTGAGGGATGTGTTCCCACGTGCTCAGATATAAGTGCTAGGCCTTTCTGACGAGTAGGTCAGATATAAGTACTGGGAAAAGACCTACATGGAGGATAGGCCTACAACCAGCATGAAAAAGGGCTGGCTCTATAGAACTTCCTATGACGAGAAGAATCATGAGATAGCACCAGAGATGATCCAAATCGAGTGATGATCCAGATCCAGTGATGATCTAGATCCAGTCATGATGATCCAGCAGTAATGATCCAGTTCGAGTAATGATCCAGATCCAGTGATGATGATCCAGATCCAGTGATGATCCAGATCTAGTGATGATGATCCAGATCCAGTGATGATATAGATTCAGTGATGATGATCCAGATCGAGTGATGATCTAGATCCAGATGAAGATGAATTGAAAATGAAGATGACTTATAGATAAATATGACTTGAAGATAAAGATTACTTTGAAGATGATGAAGACCTGACGATGACCAAGATTATACAGAGAAGAAGACTTGTGCTAATAAATTGTGTCGAGAGAATACCTTTCTAGTTAAGAGGGAGTGTTGATGTATTTGTAACTTCGGAATGTATTCATCCGTATTTCTTATGTATTGTAACCCGATGTTTATTCTGGGATGTATTTGAGTCATTTCATGCCCCGATGTTCTGATCGGGAAGTTTCTATAATGTGAAAGTCATGTCAAGTCATTTTGGGTAACCCTCCTATTGGTCAAGGGTCAAAGTCCCCACAGTTGTGGGGTCCTTGGGTTATTAGACTATCATAGTGAAGTCGACCCTGGGTGAGTCATTATAAGTTGGGGAAATAGCCCCACCATTGTGTTACCCTCCTATTGGTTAGAGGAGGCAAAGTCCCCATAAGTGGTGGGGCACTAGGGTTATTAGACACTCCTAGAGATGTCAGCTCTAGTAAGTAATTGTTAAGTGAGGCCGACATGATGGAGTGCACTTCAAGTGAATGGAAGAATATAAATAGAGAGTGAGAGCCTCTCTATTTATCACTTGCAACACACATCACTCACTCACTCAAGTGTGGTGCATTAGTGAGGAAGGAAATACATTGGGACTAGACAAGAAGAAGACTACTACTGTTGGGAGTGCATCTTACTGTTTTGGGGATTTTACTGTTTTGGTGCTGATTCTATCTCTGAGGAAGTTGCGAGGTTTTCTACTTTATGGTTTCCCCGAGGAAAACTCTTTGTGTCTCTTTTCTCTTATGATGTGCTTATGTTTTATTGTTGTGCTTGTTATTATCTCAATGAAAAGATCCTAAGATCATAATGCTAGCTTATATGATGAAAAACTAACATTTTGGAGCTACGTTCCAGCGTGCGATGTCCTATGTGTTTCATGATGTCAAACACATTGTTCAACCGTACCTTGATGACCTCCCTGCTCATTCATAGTGATGGGAGGACCACCCTGGTCATCTTAGAGACATATTCCTGAGATGTCGCCATTATAATATATGACTCAATCTGCATAGTTGTGTTTTTTGCGTTGAGACGGGACGTCTGCTAGGTTTTGTAGTATCCAAAGATGGCATTCGGATAGATCCTTTAAAAATTTCCGCCATTATTTATCTACCAGCCCCAACTAATATCCTTGAACTCCAAAGTTTGCAGGGGAAGGAAAATTTTCTCCGTTGTTTCGTGTGCAATTTCATAGAGAAAACGCATGGTTATATGTGTCTCCTTAAGAATAACACCCCATTCTTTTGGGATGACCAGGCCCAACGTGCCTTTGATAATCTTAAGCACACTCTAACCCATTCACCCGTGATACACCCCCCAGATTATTCAAAGGACTTTCTATTGTATATTGCGCCTCTGCTACTACCATCGCTATGGTTTTAGCCCAGGACAATCTCCACGGTCAAGAGCACATGATTTATTACACCAATGAGAATCTCCTGGATTCTGAAACCCATTATTCATGTGTGGAAAAGTTAGCATTGGCCACGGTCATTGATGTACAAAATTTTCATCATTACATTCTACTCCGCACTACCATCGTATTGGCAGACCGGAACCCAATGTACTACATACTAACTCATCAGGTACTGGGGGGAAAGTACTCCCATTGGATCATCATCCTTCAGTAGTTTGATCTAGAGTTTGCCAAGGCCACATCAAATAAATCCTTGGTTTTTGTAGAGCTTATGTGTGACCTTCCCTATGCTACAACGGAATCTGAGCCCAGTGATTCATTTTCGGATGAATTCCTATTCTTGATTAGCACTACTGATCCTTGCTATGGATATTTGCTGATTTATCTCTAGATGTAGCATTTTCAGCTGCATTTATCTCGTGATGATATCCATCGTTTCTGTCACCAAGAGAAATACTACCTCATCCTGAATGATACTTTGTATAGATGTGGGATTGACTCTGTTCTCTAACAATGCCTCATCCATGATGAGGCTGAACATGTGTTGAATGATTGCCACTATGGAGCATGTGGCGGTCATTTATCTGGGATGGTTACTGCCCAAAAATTCCTTCGTGCTGGCTATTTCTGGCCTTCTATCTTCAAAGATTGCATGAGGCTGTTAAGAAATGCCCACCTTGTCAGCACTTCCATCCTAAGAAGCGCACCCATCCTGCTCCACTACACCCTGTCATTGTCATTGGCCCATTCACCAAATGGGGGATTGAATTCATGCATTGTAAGCCTACCTCAACCAGGGGGCATGGTTACATCGTCATAGCCATTGATTATTTCACTAAATGGGATGAGGCCATGCCTACATATGAGGAAGATGGTAATATTGTCTCTCTCTTCTTGTTCAATCATATCATAGCTAGATTTGGAGTTTCATAATCCATCGTTACTGATCACAGATACCATTTCTGTAATCAAATGATGGAGGAACTGAGTGCCAAGCTAGGGTTTCTCCATGAAAACTCTAAGCCCTATTATCCACAAGCTAATGGTCAAGTAGAGGCCATTAACAAAGTTTTGAAAACTATGCTTCATCAGATGGTTGGAGATCATAAATCCAACTAGCACCACGTTCTTTTCTCCACTCTTTGGGCTTATCAGACTTCTATGAAAACAGCTACTAGTTTCATGCCATTTCAGCTTATCTATGGACTTGAAGTTGTCTTACCCATCCAATGTTAGATTCCATCTTTACAACTTGCCGTCGAACTTCTCCCAGACACTTCCACAGAGGAAGAAAGATTTTTATACTTGAATAACCTTGATGAGACTCACAGAGATGCCACCTTGGCTAATGAGGCACATAAGAAATGTGTTAAGGTGCATATGATAAATTTGTCTAGCCTCGTGTCTTTTACGAGGGTGACCTAGTCTTGACTTATGACCAGAGATATGAGAAACTAGGGAAGGGCAAGTTTGAGTCCATGTGGTATGGACCTTTCGTTATTTCCAAGGTATTAGAGAAAGGAGCTTATGAGCTCGTTGATTATGATGGAATCCCTTTGGGGCAACCTCGCAATGGGTTGTACCTGAAAAGGTACTATGCCTAGGTTTTTCTTGGGTAGTATCTTGTATATATGTATATTGATTGGATTTCAGTGTGATTTTAGTATTTTCAAGATGGTTTTGAGCTTCATGTCCACATCTGTTTATATTATGTTTTGGTCATGCATATGGCTTTCTATGGTTTTGCCAGTGGTGCTTGCATCCACACCTTGAATCTCACCTTGGCTGCTTGGGTTCTCTATTCCCCGACTGAAGATTTGGTTAGTTTAGGAGTGGTTTGTATAGGTCCCGCTACTAATAACATCGTCGAGTATGAAGCAGTCATCAGTATTCTGACTGAAGCTACCTCCCAGGATGTTCGTAATCTAGTAGTGTTGATGGACTCACATCTTTTGGTTCACCATTTGAACCATGTCTACACCATTAGGAACTCGGTACTCCTCCGCCTCTTCCAGAGAATGTGTTTGTTAGAAAGATCATTCGAAACTATTACTTATAGGCATATCCCTAGGGAACATAATGTAGTCACTAACTCATTGGATAACTACATCCTAGACTGGCATATTTCCCATTCATGATGGTAAATCAAATATGGTCCATTGTAAATAAACATTGAGAGACATAAAACTCATAGAAAACACATTTTCCTTGAAACATATAAAAACCGTGTAAAAGTCTGTATATATATATATATATATATATATACAAAAAAGTTTACAAAAATAGGTACCGAGAACTCCTCTGAAACACGTAGGCTTTCAGAAAAAATCATCATATAAAATCCTGAAGCTATCAACTTTCCGTACATATCTCATACACTAGTGGTGCTCGTGATAGCACATCACTACTCGAGCTACCCTACATAGCTACCTACTAAATCGACCCAGTACTCCCACTGTGGATCTCTGATATCTCATCAAGAGGTCATCTATGTCAGCATTTGGGATATCCAGAGTCAACTTCTCCAAGTTTTCCTGTAGCTCCCCCATGATATCATCACCCTGTGGTACAAAGCGGGCTCCAACTCGCCTATCCAACAGAGATGCTCCTCCAAGTCTCGATGCTCCGACATCTGTATGAGAATATATAGGTCTTGTCACTTAACATAAAAAATATAAAACTTTAAAAAACATAAAAACATTTCATCCATTTTAGGGTTTCTTGCTTCTCACCGATGTGACCCCACTATTCGCCAGGTGGGAGTGGTAGGTCAGGATCTCCTATGAAGTCTGTACCTGTGTAAGCATAGTCCTCAACCATGAGGATCTAATCACATAGCCATCTAAAGAACGGATAACTGAACTTCACCCTTCCCCTACCCACTCCTGTGTGAGCCATGACCTGGACCCACCTCATCACATTGGGGTCTCGTGTTCTCAGACTCCGAAAATTCACTTGTGGCCTCATCTGTGGAACCCACTTGAAGAAGAAGTAGGCTAAGATGGAACCAAAGCTAAACTGCTTTAGCTCTCCTTGCCAACACTTAATCAGTTGATCCTTGAAGATTGAAAGCATTGCTTCCACCCAGTTGAAAACCATGGGTGCCATAGCCTCTATGGAATACAACATGTGTGCACTGGAAGCCTAGTGCACACCCTGACTCTCGACCACCCTCTGCATGGTAAACAGGACGGTCCATAGAGCCCTATCCATCACTACCTTGATGGGGATATTCTTCCTCGGTGTACCTTTCCCTGGTGCACAGTGTCGATCTATAAGCTCTCTGGTAGTAATGTCCCTACCACGGGAATGTGTCAATGAGATAGGGGCACCCCATATTGATAGACTAGTCAAGAAGTAGATATACTCTACCTCCACTGTAAGTATGTGAGCCCCCACTTCAAAGTACTGCTACTCTAGATTCCACATTTGTAGTATGTGTTCCAGTAGCCATTCGTGTGACACCATGCTTGGGGTCCAGAAGAAATTCAAGAGCCCACAGTCTCGTAATGTGGCAATACAATCCGCATTTCTCTCGGTAGCAGCATCCTCATTGTCATGAGTTCTTTCTTTCCATCTCACCATATTTTGAGCAACCTAGACCTGCCAAAAAAAATAATGGTATGCATTAGAATGATTCTTAAATCATTAGAAATAAAAAGAATGAAGTTATATTTCCCATACTATTAGTTTAAATTATACATGGTCGGCACCGCTTGTACACCATTGGAGACAGGCGGTGGCACCACCTATCCACTATGTTGTTGGCGCAGTTCTCGGGTGGTACCAGGTATCCCGCAAGGGGTATCCATGGTGCCCACATTTTGAGTTTTAGGGCTTGCCATATGGGCCCAAAACCCCACCAAACCTCAAAATAAATGCTATGAAATGGAAGATAAGGGTCTTAGCTGTTACCTACAACTAGTGATGCTAAAGACAGACAATGGAAACTCCCTGTATCAGCTGTGGAAGATCTAACTAAGAAAATGCTCCAAGTGCTCTCTGCTAGCGGTAAATAGTGAAATGATTTGATTTTTTACTATTTACTTGACTTATATAGGCATTTTTGGGTCTGACTTGCTATAGTTTTGATGTAAAATCATGTTTTAGTGAAAATTTATATGTCATTATCCCTAATGCTAGTTTTGAGTGCATTTAACACTTGTTTCTGAGTCATTTGTAGGATAAGATAACTTTAGTAAGAAGCTTTGAAAGTTTGTTTATGGCTTTTTCACACTTTCACAAAACGGAAAAGGTCAATGAGCATTTATTACGACACTTTGATCACCCTCTTTAAACCTAGTATTAAAGGTTTGAGTCCATTTCAAGTTTCCTTCCAGGCTCGTAAAAATCAACATTGTGTAAAGAAGCGTCATGGAGTCCTCTTTTCACCTCTTTTTCAGGCTCCTTAAATACGAAAAGGTCGTCGAGTCTGTTTCCAATTCTTTCCAGGCTCGCAAAATATAACATTGTGTAAAGAAACCTCATGGAGTTCTCTTTAAACTCTTTTCAGGCTCCCTAAATATGAAAAGATTGTCGAGCGATCTTGTCTTCTTCACGCTTGTTAAATTATTTGAAGAGTCGTCTGTCCGATGGTAGGTTATCTCTTTTTTGGTTCGGATAGGACTATTTACAAAAAAGGAACACTCTAGGCAATCATGAATGAAAGAGTTCTCTAAGGTATGATTTTACACTTTTTCGGGCCTTAGGGACTAAATCATACGAAAAAGGACCCCTTTGGAGTCTTCTTCCATATTCGTTCAGACTCTCAAAACATGAATGATACCGAGTTTTCTTTTAGTGGACTCATTAAAATTAAACATTAAGAGACCCATTTTGGGAACGAACCCCTCCTCTCTCAGGTTTGTAAAACATATGAGTCTGGACTTGTCTTCTGACAAGCTATATCAAGTGTTTGTTACCCTCTTTGAACTCGTAAAACCGAAAAGAGGTACTCATCGATCAGGATGGGAGAAATGTAAAGGGAATCATTTTGCAAATAATGGCAGTTGTTTTTCGTTACCTTTGAACATGTCACTTGTCTGCACAATCATGTCAATCAATTGGATATTCGGCAGATCTCCATGATGATCCACTTTCATGAGTCATGTCAATCCTTTGAGTCTTTCAAAAGAATGCATTTTCCACTGTCTCATTGTGTGTCTGTCCCGTTCAGTCATGCTGCCAAGTCTTTTTGTCGTGCCGCCTGATGTTCAAAGGGGATTTGAAATTTTTTTACCTCTACAGTCTATACAGTCTTTGTGTCAGTATCTTTGGGTCAGTCATATGGTTACTACATTCACATAATTCCATAACTATGTTCCAAGTTTTGTGTCATCGATGTGGGACTCATCATGGCCCTCCTTCGACGATACTATTCCCGTCGACATCAGCTCATCATCTGGGAAATAGTCTTAGAAACAATATTTAGTACCTTGAGATCTGTATGCATTAATGATAGATTCTCTCGCTCTCAACATAGGTTCACATCATTGACCTTTGATTGATAGAATCAATTGGGTGTTCGACATTGGGACATCTATTCACACTTAGTAGATTGTACTAAAGTACCTTGGGAATCATTGACATTAATGGTGATGTCCCTCACATTTGTTAATGGTTCACATCATTGGTCGGTATTCAAGTGGTTTCTACCATGCTAAACTTCAGATCATTGTAATCACATGGATAGAATCGTACTTTGTGGAAGACGAGATGAAGACCCTGGGTATTTGTTTAAAAGCGCTCATTTCTTTTCCCCAGGTTGTGATGGAGTTTTTTATATCTAGCATGGATCCACATTTGTATGGTCATGGCTATGCTCAAATTTTCATCTGTATGACATAGATCTACATTGTATGTCTGGTAGCTATGTCCAAGTTTGAGTCCTCTATCACATGGATCTATTTTGTATTCTAGTAGCCATGCTTGTTTATTCCTCTCATAGATCTGCCTTGTATTGGTCTGCATCCATGAGTTTGGTTACTTGTGTCTATGAGTCAACATACTAATGTACTACAGATGCCTACTTGACAACATGCTCCGATCGATCCAACATTTTCATCTCATGGCGATGACTTGTTCTCTCAAAGCTCTCGTTTATTGTATCCCTCTAAGAATCATGCTTTGTGGGGCATCCTGTTATACCAAAATCCTGTCACCATCATGTGATAAGAACTTTGACATACCTACTAGCCCTGAATCCCAGCTTCTAGAGTGGAAACTCATACCATTTCTCAATCTTTTCATACAAATTCCCAGAACTGTGCTTGAACCTTTATCCATAAGCGGTACCCCTGTTCGCACTACCCATCCCTTGTTGCCCACAAGCGGTGCCACCGCTTATGGCCCTTGTTCCATAAGCGGTTATTACCAGAACCGCTCTATTAGTGAAGGAGAAACGTGGAACCCTGGGTAAAAAGGGAAAAAGAGAAGCTTCTCGAGGCTTCTAGATGATAAGCCTCGAGATATCCCTTATCCCTACTGTTGTGGCTCTGTTGAGCTTGAGATCCCCCATCCTAGGATCTTGGAGGCCACCTCACCCACCAATCTCTCAACCTACCCTATCCATTTAGCCTTATAAATACAAGCTTATGGCCATGGTTGAGGTGGATAACTCTTAAGGTATTGTTATGCTGTTGGATTGATCACTTGGTCCATACCATTGGAGAGCATAGAGAGAGCTAGAGTTGGAGCTTAAGGGGATGAGAATGCTTGGTTTCATGGAGATGCATGTCAACACTAAGGCTTGGTTGTAAACTTCTTCATATTTCTTTAATGCAAGTTGATTTATGTCCCACATATATTGTTGATGTTTGATTTCACATGTATGTTGTTGGATTCCATAGTCACTAACATAGATTAGTAGATTATATTCAGGTTGCTTTGATGTGTTTCGTGTTGAGCTAATTGCAGGTACACAAGGTGACTATCAAAGAATTGCATTCGAGGTATCTATGGCGTCTAGGGAAATTCTTCAACCGCTGTCCTCTATTTTTTCTGGATATGAACCATTCAGACCAGTGGAACACCTTGTTGTCTAGAGGAGGTGAAATATTCCAGCTAACATCCGTGTTATTTTTTACATTGTTTCACCCTATTTTTGTTCTAGTTTAGTATTGACATGCAGTATTGTATACTTTGATAATATTTCTCATTATTCCATATTTTCAATTCAAAAGTAATCATACTACTTACCCCATGAATTCTTAAGTGACCTGTAAGGGGAAAGAGATGCGTGGTAGGACTAATTAGAAAACCGGTGTCGTGTATCTTTGATTCCATTTTCATTGTTCTTTTCATGCAAGAAATAAAATTAACCACTCCTTGATTCCCCTATTGAGGTCCACTTGGATCGAAATAGGTTCCTGGAGGGTTTTGTTTTTAATAAGGTCCTTTTAAATTTTCTAAAAATAACAAAGAATCTAGTGTCTATGCTCTGTACTTGGCCGTGGTTCGTCCGATCATTCAAGCAGCATCAAAAGCAGTTGAGGGACTAGATTAATTAGTCTTCACCTCCCAAATTGACAAACCATTAGGCAAAAATCCAACGCCTCGAACAAACTGTAAGTAATGGAAAAATACCCAAAGGAGTGGGAACAATTGGAAAGTGACCTTGAGGTGTCGATCTCTGTCACACCCTAATGGGTGTGTTATGAACAATAGTCTCCGAGACTCCATTCCATCCCACAAACACCTTGCAGGTAGCTATGAAAGTTCACTTTTGGACATACTCCAAGTACCCCTCGAGTATATCTGGAGTCCCCTTTTCGCCTAATTTAATTCATTCACATTCCACATTAATTTAAAATCTACCAAGAGACATTTGCAAAACACTTTTCAAGCACATGTAAGCACATTATTTTCTCTGTTGACTCCATTTAAGGCACTAGCGATTTATTTGATCATTTCTTTCGATTATATATATATTGAGTGTCATTACTGTGCTTATCTACTTTAAATCTTGCATCTTGTTATATTTTGTTTCCACTGGTTAATTTCAAAACTCCTAAACAACTTAATCAATATAGCACCATCACACTAAGTAATTAGCCTTAGTAATTTAATAGGGTCTACCCCTTGGCTTTGTTAGGAGTTAGCATGAACAAAGGAGTCAAGAACAAGGTGGCATCCTTGACTCGAGACTTGCCCCCAAGGACACACTGAGTGGCTTGAAGATTTCTGCCACGTAACCCAGGTGTGTGAAAGGCGGCAACAATAAGGAGATTCTATTGATCAGAAGTCCACTTCCAAGTTTGTATTCTTTTTTGGTGGTGTCCCCATTTGCTGGTCTAGCAAAAAGCAGGCTGCATTTTCATTGTCTTCAGTAGAGGCCGAGTACAAGGGAACAGTGAATGCTTGCATCCAAGCTGTTTGGTTGCAAGGAATTATTTCAGAGTTAGATATTGGTAGTACTTTGTCCATAGTCATATTTTGTGACAATCAAAGTACTATTAAGAGCTCCACAGATCCAGATACCATGAAGAGGACCAAACATATAGAGATTCACATGCACTACATTAGGGAGTTGGTGCATGACAAGAGCATAGTTCTGCAATAATGCCCTACATATGAGTAGATTGCAGATATCTTCACCAAGATATTTACAAAGAAAAATTTCACTTACCTTCGTTCACTGTTGGGGGTGAGTTCATCAGGGTGATCAATTACTTCTTCAGTGTTCAGCTTGAGGAGGGGCTTTGTTCCCATTGGGTTTTCCCTCTTTCCTCAGTTAGATTTATTTTGAGCATTGTTAGAGTTACATTTTTTGTACAAGGTGACCTATGGATTTTTTTTTCAGGGCCCTAGCATTTCATGCATTTATTTTTATTCCTCCTAAGTATAGCTTAATGGGGGGTGTTGGAGTCATTTACCCAACATGCACACTTATTTGGTCAATTTTGTCCTATTTACCCACTATACTAAGTTTAATTGACTTAATTGACATCATATGAGCACATTATGACATCAGCATGAGCATCCCGACACCTTCCTTTAGTCAATGATTCCAACTAAGCCTTCTCCTTCAATCGGGGAGGCTAACTGGGCTTCCTCCTTCAAACAAGGAGAAATTCTAAGGTGATATGAGTGTCATGAGTGCACCTAATTTCTAACTGATTGTTTTTTCACCTAAAATCAGTAAATATGAGTTGTAAATGCGCCTCCTTCATGCAAATGGCTATTTTGGGATGATTTGGTTGATTTGGAGTGAACTAAGGCACCTCCACCATCTTTTGATGACAAGTGTCACTTCAGTTAACTCCCTCGAAGTTAATTAGAGTTAGGGATGTGCTAACACCTTGATTTGGACATGCAGTGACATGTGTTGAGTCACATTTAGTTAGAATCAGTCATCTATTGCACTCCAATTCATTTAGGACTTAGTGTGCAAGTCAGTTATGGATTAGATTAGTGGTTAACTAAGTGTGTCGAGTGTGTCTGACATTCAGTTAAGCTACACGCATCCATGTAATTCAAATGAACTCCTAGAGAATTCAAATTAGCTTGGCATTCATTCATTCTACATGACATTGTATTATATGATTCATTATTTTATTGATAATACAGAACTACAACCTCCTATTGCAGTACCGTTGCATCATTGCACCTATAATTTGTCATTTGAATCACTTATGAGTTTATACTTTGTCCCAATATTGATGTGAAAGAATTAATAGCCTTAAGGTTCTTGGATGAGTTAGAAGGATAATACACTTTACCATATGCATCATAGGTCAAATTTGGGAATAAATGTAACTTACATGGGAGAGGAAGAGTCATTTTGGAGCTAGTGAGACACTTGGACTAGATTCCCTGACTCTATGACAACAATGATGAAGATTCTATGACACCTATGACACAAATCAGATCTAAAGGCTGAAATATTACATATCTGACATGTCAATTCTAAATAGAGCATACAATAGAGATCTCATGTTAGTTGGGGAAGCTCAATGGGTTCCTACTCAAATTGGGGGAAAATGGAAGGCTACGGAAGGGAGGACACATGGAAAATCATGAGCACACACCCAAATTTGAATTGGATTGAGTTTTTGGATGGATTTGTAACCTTAGAAGGATAAGGATGTTTATAAAATACAGGAATAAACCAATATAATAGCTTTTTATCATTTGAGAAATTGTCATTTGTGAATTGTAAGAGCTAATGGATGACTAGTTTTCTTGCCTTAGAAAATTTTGAGGGTGAAAGATTCCCATCCAAGTTGGTGTTTGGAGAGGCCACTCAGGTATTTCATGGAGATTTAATGGATTCTTATTTGTAGGTGTAATCTACATGGAATCTTGTGTATTCTTGTATTGCATCACTTTCTCTCAACCATTTACAGTTGTTATGGCGTATTCTTGCTCATGGAGGGATTGCTCTTTGGGTGAGCTATTGATATCTTTAGGGAATATTCTAATGCTCCATTATTTTATTTTTTGATTAAAATCCTCTACATATCAATTTTATAATACTCTCGAGTCTAAATTTCAAAATATTTCATGTAAAAATGTTAAACAATGAAGAAATAGTGTCATTTCCCCACTATCTTGTTGTGCACCATTGTAATGCTAATGATTTTGAATTGGAAGAGATTTTAATTGTCCATTACTGATTGTAATAAGATAAATATTATATTTTATTAATTATCATAAATTATCAGGTCTAAATATCAAATGGTTGTAAGGAAAAGTGATTATTAATGAGCAAACAATGACCATTTCCCCACTACATTGATGTATGCTATGATAATGTTGATTATTTTGAATGGAGGAATGTATCTATAATAAATGTATGATTAATGGAATTTAATTAATGTGTATTTAAAGTCTCATGTTCATTACTTAAGAATTGGAAACCATTTTACTCATTTTTATTGCATTGGGAGAAGACTTGGTGCATCTTCCCCAATGGTCAAAATCGTGATTTGGGAGATGTTTTGGAAAGAGTAAAAACATAATTTATAAAATGAAACATGATTCATATGAGACTTTAAAATTTTCCATTACACATCCCCTGCCTCTCTTCATAAATTCGAGTGACTTTGGGACCATTTGAGAAGCCATTTCCAGCAATTACCCAAGGGGAATTGGAGCCCCAGTTTGCTAGTAAGACTCCTAATTTGAATAGAACATTAAAAAATTTTGTAGAAGTAATTGGGGGGTCATAAATAATCCCTAAAAATAATATTTAAGTTCTATTATCATTCATATGCCTTCTGAGAAGATTTGGAATCATTTGGGTCAATTTGTAGGTCTAGACATCAAAACTAGTCAAGGTTCGAAATTGGGGAAAAGGTGAAACATTGGTCATTTAATAAAATTATAAAAAGGGAAATTACATGGGAGTCCTTCTCAAGGAATGTATATATCATATATTTTGGTTCTTTCATGTCATAATATTAATGGTTCTTTGGAATTTCTTCTTCAATTTTGATATCTCGGCCTCTCATCTCTTTAGGTTCCTTGACCTCTTGAATGGGTGTCCTCTTGGATCTTAAGTATGTTGAGTATTCATCAAAGGTTACATCTATTCTTATGTCGATATTATTGAATCCTAGGAATTATATTAGGTAGGACCTTTTATGTATCACTGTATCCTATGTATATACCCTTCCTCCTAGAAGTATCAAGCTTGGTCCTTTTCTCATTTGGGATATGTATGTACACCAGGAAACCAAATATTCTCAGATGGATGAATTCTAGTTTCTCTCCTAAGAATTCCTCTCTAGGAGTCTTATTTTCAAGTAATCGATGAGTATTACGGTTATGTACATACACAACTATTCATGTTAACTCTTCCCAAAGGTGCATAGGAGTATCTTGATCATGTAACATAGCTTTTGATGCCTCCATGATGGTTCGGTTTTTTCATTCTACAACCCAATTTTGTTGAGGATTGTATGGAGTGCTCAAATCCCTCTTAACATAGGACTCTCTAGAGAGTTCCTTGAATTCTTTCGAACTGAACTCTCTTCCATTATCTAGTCATAGATTCTTGATATTCTTATCTGTTTGGTTCTTGACAATGGATTTATATTCCTTGAACTTAGTGAAAACTTCACTTTTTCCTTTCAAGAAATATATCAAATTCTTACGTGAGAAATCATGTATATGGGAAACATAGTACACATACCCAGTTAATGAACTAGAGGACATGGTTCCACATACATCTGAGTGTACTATCTTCAGTATTCCTTTATCCTTTCTCTCACTGCAAGGAAATGTATTCTTCACATTATTTCATTATTCACATACTTTGAAAATTCCTTCATGCTTTGCCTAGTTCTATGGCAGTCCTGAGACTGATTTTCTTACCATTGGTAGTGCACTATAGTGCACATGTGCAAGCCTTATGTGCCATAGTTCACATGGTTCAATTGATTATTGAACTGATGCTTGTTTAGTTTGTCCCTTGATCTTGTACAAGATTATTTTTTCTTATCCAATCACTGTTTCATCCTCTATTGTCTTTCCTATAAACCACATCAAAACTTGGCTATCGACAAAAGAAACCCTAATTTCTTTTGCATCTAGTGCAGAAATAGAGAGAAAATTCTTGTTACAGAGAAAACTTCCTATGGATTGGGTTACCACAAAAAAAAGAGTAACCGCAAAAATAAATCCTTTCCCATATACAAAAGAAACAAAACATCTACCACTAAAGTATCCCCGTTGAGCTTTTCCACTCTCACTTGTATTAGAAATTTGCTCTCTCAACATTCAGCAAACAAGACAAGCATGCTATATAATGGTGTTAGACCTACTCTAGTATATATAATAAATAACATATAAGCATTTAAAAGCATCCATGGATTCAATATTCATTTAAATACACATTATTGGACAAGAAAAGATATTTATATTAATATAAATAAGAGATTACAATGGTGACAATCTCTATCGGCACGTCTGCGAACTGAAGAAACTGAGTTCTCCACCTAGGCCTCCACCACTTCAATCCTCCATCTCTCGATAGAAATATCATAAGAAAAGGAAATATTGGGAAGAACACAAAGTCCTCCAAGGGACAAAGGGATGCAGACTCAAGTATAAGCTCCAACAACAATGGACTATAGTTTTCTTTCTCTTCAATTCATCCCCTTTCAATGTATCCAAAGGGTTCTTTATATAGTTCTTCAATGGGGTAATGGAAGTTCAAATCCGGGTGATATCAAGGAATATGGAAGGCCAAGAGACAAGTGACTCAGATCCACATCAAGGAAAACTCCAAAACTATTTGACCTTTTGCACACATCCCGATGTACGTGGGTTTGAGGGTCATATCCATGTATATACGTGAGAATGGGTTTAAAAGTTGTGTATGGCAAATAATGCATGTTTTTAGGGATGATGTTGGAAACATCAAAGGTACAAAAATGGTCAATGGGGTCCAAAGAGTTCACAGAGGGACAGGGAAGGCCATAAATGTGTGATCCACCATGTGTGGTAAAATCAGCTATAACAGATGCCCCTTAATGTGTGAGCTCAGAGGGGTGATATGATGGCCAAATTACATTATAATTCCATCCCAAAAGTGGAGTGATGAAGAACCAAGTAGAAGAACCAACCATCCAATAGTATAATACAATAATCAAACTCTGCACATGACTGCAAGTACATACAACAGTCTTGGATACATAAGAGTACAATGGCCATGAATAGGCATGATACAAAATATGACATGTGTGGTCATCACCACGTACAATATAGATATATCAGAATCTCCATGATGAATATATACAAAGGATCATGATCTCCATAATGGCTAAAGATATCTAACATACACTGGAATCAAGTCATGAGAGATGAAATCTCATGAGCACTGGCATGATCAAGCAGGTAGCATATATGAAATGGCACCAATCTGAAAGGTCTTCTACATAATCCACTATGAGTACATGGCCTACTATGTGAATAGAGGTGTCGAGGTCAAACATAGTATTCCATCGTCTGATTATCGGTCATTGATGTATACCGTTAATAGACGTGAGATCACCCACTAATAACAAAAATGGGAATCAAGATACTAGAGTGCAAACTAACAAGTGTGAATAAATGTGTTGAGGTTGAACACTTGAGAGAATCCATCGATCAGGGGACATTGATGTATTCCCAAAACTGTCGATGGCGAGAGGACCTGCCACTGATGACTGCAAGTCTCAAGGCACTCAAAATATCTCTAGACTCCTATCCCATAATAAATGATCTGAAGTCGATGGGATGAAATATGTTGGAAGGAGGGCATTGAGGCATCCCTCATCATCCAAAACGAGGTACTCAACAAAGTTTTATAATGTGGAAGGACTCAATCATAATGTGCACGAACCAGTAACAGTACTAGGAATGGTCGACATGCAAAGTCAAGAGAACCGAGGAATGGCAAACTCAGGTTTCAATTTCCTTCGAACAATAGCATAAAGGTGAATGGTGACTAAATGTAGGAAGAATAGACTCAATATACGAAACTAGGACATCTCTGTGACACAGGAGGCATCGACAGAGGCTCGATAGGGACTTGAAGCTTAACCAATCAGTGGAGATAAACTCAGAGAAACTAGTACATCTCCTAAAGTCAAACTATTTAACCCAACCAACGGATGTGATATACAGTGCTTTGTTCAAAGGTGACATGACTTGACTTCTGCCAAAGATAACATCTTTTCCTAATCGACTTTTTGGTTTTTTATTTTTTTTGGACTTTTTCAAATATTTTGAAAAGCTTGAAAAAGAATAAAAGTGCTTTATAGTTACAGACTAGGAGGAGATGAGTGTCAAGGGGCAAACAAACTAGTTCATAGCAGCAGAACATACCTATGCTTAATGCAAGGACACATGTGTAGGATAACAACACTCGGGGGAAAGTCCCCTCCCGATAAAAAATGGGGGATCAAGCTGCAAAAGATATGTAAAATGGCTCTACTTGGCTAGACATGAGACAATATCAGGCTATATAGTTGATAATCAAAGTCAGGGAAGCCGGCATAAGGATCAATAAGGAAAGCAAAACTCATGATAATGAAATTACAACTTGACAAAAGGGAGTCCTGGGGAAAAAAGGCCAGCAAAAATATTAAGAGGAGTATGAGGCTCTTGTGTAAAGTCATGGAAATACTATACAAAGGACTCCCACACCCTAAAGGAAAAATGTCGGCATGGGCACCAAATGAAAAACAGGAGCTAACTAGGGAACCCATGTATGGTCAATATCTACCATTCACATCATGTCACTTCTAAAAGGAATAAGAAGGTTTTGTGACAAGATAGAATGTGTTTGTACCTAAGGCTATAATGAAACAGTCATAAGGTCATGCAAAGTGAAAACGAATGTGAAACCTAACCTATATGCCATTTTAGACATAAAACCTTAAATTGGCATGAACGGGTCAAAACCATGGTCAAAACGGCGCTCAAAATGGACTCCTACATCATCAAATTAGTCCAAAATGGTCAGAAATGGTCCAAAACTATAGAAAGTGGGTAAAAGATTTCAAAAAATTCAAAAAAATTCTATAAATAGTAAAAAATTCAAAATGTTCCATATCATTTGAAATTTTTACCCATTTGAGCTCAAAACTTCCAACGTGAATTCCAGGAGCATCCTTCGGCGAAATTCGACACCTATTTGTTCCAGGTAACTTCTCATGTCCTCCTCTTCCCATTTCATGCAAATTTTTTAGTTTCCATGGTCAATTTTATTTTCTAGGCCAATCTAAAATAGGTGTTTCATCCCACATAGATATCGGGGTTTCTTCCACATATAGGGCTATCCATACGTGGAAAAACCTCCCAAAACCGAGTACATATGCGGCTGTTTTGCAAACAGTCACATATGCGACCGTGCATAAGGATTTTTGAGGTAAATAATGACTAAAAATCATTTTTTATGTGCAGGATGGTTCTAGAATGGAGGGAGAGGGAACATGGAGATGTAGAAGAGGTTGTTCAAGGTGACTGAATGGATCAACAAGCTCTACATGTAGGCGGTTTGTATAAGTTTTTGGTGTCTTGGTAGCCTGAGGGCCAAACCAAGACTCCTGTAGATGCTGGTAGATTACTGGGATCCAGACTCAGAGTCTTTTCACATCGAATAGATGTCTCTCACTATAGAGATTAAGGACATATATTTATTACTGGATTATCTCGACGAGGAGAGGTGGTGAACCTACACTCTTGTAGGCCTAGAGGTGGACTTAATATTGATGAGTACATTGCGGTATACTTCTTTCTAGACACAAAAAAGGTTGGGAGTCAAATCCTGACAAACTCGACTCAGGCACTAGGACTGAAGGCCATACTATTGGCACTCGGCAGGATAGCCGGTCTAGCTTCACTCCACAAGCCTCACAGCCATTGACGTTCTATGCAGTGGAGTGTTTGAGACCCAAAGTGTATGACTGGAGCACTATGCTATTGAGTAACATGAAGCAGCAGCTCAGTGACCGCAATATTGGCAAGGTGAGAAACTTTGGTTTTGGAAACATACTGAGCACGTTATTCTTTGAGCATGTACCAGGGCTAAGCCCTAGAGTGGACATTCCTCCACACAGATTTTGAGATCTGACCCAACAACATTAGGCAAATGGTATGCGTAGGCTTGGTGGAGGTAGGGTGGCTAACCCCTACCAGTCGGACTTATTTCCATGGTGGCAGTGGTAGATCATTGCCATTGATGACTATCCCTATGCAGAGATAGATTTTTGGGGAGATCCGAACATGCCCCTACCACCAGGAGCGGAATATGGAAACATAGGTAACGATTCCCAAACCCTGTTTTTAATTTTTTTGGTTTTTTTATATATTGACTCAAAAGACATGTTTTGGTGTGACAACACATAGTGACAATCTGTCATGTGTATGTAGATGTTGGACCATGGCGACCTGAGGGTTTCCCTTATCATAGATGGAGGGGAAGAGGAGACGATATCATTGGTGTGGATGTGGAGCGGACACTCCAAAGCATCCACACAAACTTTGTGCACTTAACACACAGGGTACCCATGGCGCAAGTCAAGGACTTTCTTGAGGCCATGCAACGCTAGGTCATTGGTGTACCATGGAAATGCGTTCTATTATTTTGATGACTAGCTAGAGTCGTGGTGCGCTACAACAATTAGAACCCCACTCCTCCTCCATAGGCTTAGAGACCTGAGAGTGTTTCATTTTTGTACTACTGTGTATTATATTTTGGTGGCTCGGAAGCCCCAATTTTGTATTATGACACTTATGTATTATGGCATCACATTTTGGATGTTGAATGAAAAATTGTTATGATGATCAATTTTATTTATTTACATGTGTGTAAAAATGAATGTTTGTTTGTGATATGCTTATGGTCTATGAAACAAATGCCAATCTAACACATAGTTAGCATATGAGTCAGCAACTTGATTAAAAATTCTTAAAACATGTATGTATGTTATGTTCTCAAATTGTCGTTCTAACAGTCTCACCCATAAGAATCTTCATAATAATGTCAGATCCCTAATACGATGCAAGCCATTAAGCTATGAAACTACTAACTGTGAATCAAGATGTACCTCAAGAGAGAGAACACCATGTGAAATGGCATCTCATAATAACTCGATACCGGCACTATATTCAGCAACATTGTTCGAAGAAGGCCATAAACATACACCTCCTGAAGACAATACCTGACGCGTAGGAGTATAAATCACCCAAGCAACAGAAGCTAAGTTTTGAGTGTGGCGGCTAGCACCATAAACAAATCCTATGTAAGCAGAAGACTCCATCGACATCTTCCATAAGAAATGAAAGCTAATCAACAAAATCGATCACCATAAGAAAACCTGACTATGCCAAAAAACTGTACAATAATATACAATAATCAGCCGTAGCTGAAGATCATGCATAGTATTTTTTAAGATAGATCCCATTTCTAGGCTCCTCCAAGGTTGTCCCTTCATAATACACTAGCTTATAGGCACCCTTCTCCAACACACGTTTGACTATGTAAGGACCATGCCACATGGGATTAAACTTCCCTGCCCCCAAGGGTTCTTTAGCTTGATCCCATAAAAGGACCAAATCACCTTCACTAAACATCCTTGAATAGACAGACTTATCATATTGGACCTTAACATGATGCGTATTTACTTCTAGAGCCACTAAGGCATCCTAGCGTTGCGCTAAGTGGACCAAACGTTCCTCCAATGCGGAAGTGTCTGGTAAAATCTCTATAGGTAGCTTCAATGAAGGGATTTTGCATTCAACTGGCAGGACAGACTCCACCCCATGTACGAGATGATAT
The DNA here is from genome assembly GCA_001517045.1 of Pseudotsuga menziesii. Classification (NCBI taxonomy): domain Eukaryota; kingdom Viridiplantae; phylum Streptophyta; class Pinopsida; order Pinales; family Pinaceae; genus Pseudotsuga; species Pseudotsuga menziesii. The sequence goes on along the minus strand of LPNX011017459.1, from coordinate 254,833 downwards.
GGAGAGAAACTAGTGGTAGTCTTAACCGTGGTTCTATAAGCTCACAAAGCAAGATATAACATAATATGCCAATTCATCTTGCTTTGCACGATGGTTTGTTGGAGAATGGACTTGAGTGCTTTATTCACTACTTCAACCTATCCATTCTCCTAAAATTAATAAGAAGAGGAGTGCTCCTACTTATACCCTAAATTCGACGCCAAATATTCCATCATTCTATTCTAAAATTTCCTACCATGATCAGTGACAAGATATTTCGGAATGTCGAACCGAGTAATAATTTGGTTGAAAATGAAATGCGTAGCTGTCTCAGCGTCTGATTTAATCATGGGCATAGGCTCTACCCATTTCATGAAATAATCGACAACCACTATAATGTGATGATGCCCCCCAGCCGAAGCTGGGTTGCAATCCATGAAGCCGAGCCCCCACTTGGTGAAGGGACCGGCGGTTATAATTGGATGTAACGGGGTAGGATGTGAGCACATATTGTGTGCAAACACCTAGAAAGGGTGACACTTCTTGACCGCACTAACACAATCTTTGAAGATCGATGGCCAAAAATATCCCACTCTCAATATGTTTTAGGCTATAGAAAGCCCAGATAAATGACCACCGCACGCCCCTCCATGGCAATCATTCAGCACAACCTCATCCTCGTCATGGGTTAAACAATGATGTAAAATGGAATCTACCCCATGGTGATACAAAGTGTTATCCACTATAAGGTATTTCTTAGATACATGACGTAATCGTCGTCGCTCATCCCATGAAAGGTGAGTAGGGACCTTCAACATTTGCAAGTATACAATGATATCCCCATACCATGGGTCCAAAGTTGAGATAACGAAAATATGCTCATCGACAAACGTATCCTCATAAACCTCCTCCTCCTCCACACTTGGAAAATCAGAAATGAGCTTTGCAAAGGTCAACGATTTCTTCGATTTCACCGAAACGAATTCAAGATCAAATTCTTGCAAAATAAAAATCCACTTATTATATTTTCCCCTGATCATCCTTCTAGTGAGGATGAACTGAAATGGATTGACATGAGCTACCACCAAGGTCTGGTGAAGGAGAATGCAATGTCTCAATCTCTGAACCACATGAACAGTGACTAAGGCAAGTTTATCCACATGAGAACAATGGATTTTTGCATCAATAAGGTTTCGGCTCAAATAATATATGACATGCTTGTAGAGCTCCTCATCCTCCTGAACCAAAACCATACCAACCATCTCCATGGACATGGCCACATAAATAAAAAAATCATGGCTATAGTCAAGTGGACTAAGCACGGGGACTGATGCTAAGGCTCACTCATCCCAGCAAAAAGTAGTGCCCTTCTTTAAAAGACACATAAAGCATTTACTAAAATTGGCAAAATTAACCATGAATTTCTACAAGAAATTTGCCATGCCTTGCAAACAATGAAGATGTCTAATATTACACGGGGGAGACAATTGAAGTATTGCCTCAACCTTTGAGGGATCGACTCTTATACCTTCCTTGGATACAATGAACCCTAGCAAGCGACCAACAGTTACGCAAAAGATACACTTATGCAGATTTAACCTAACCTGGTAATGGCGGTATATTTTGAATGCTAATCTCAAATGGTATGGATGACGCACTCTCAAACGAGAATGAGCAGCAAGATCATCCAAATACACTTCGATAATCATTTTTAGATCATGAAAAATTAAGGTCATAGCCCGCTGAAATGTGGATCTGGTGTTTTTAAGACCCAAAGGCATCTTTCGATATGAAAACGTACCCCAAGGACAAATAAATGAAGTTTTATGTTAATCCTCAGGTTTGATCTGAATCTGATTATATCCGAAAAAACCGTCAATGAAAAAGAATACCTTGCTTCTTGCACACTCATCCAAAATATAATCAATAAATGGTGTGGGAAAATTATCCTTAGGACAAGCACGATTTAAATCATAGAAATCAGTGCATATACGAATCGCTCCCTGCTTCTTCTCAACCGGAATGGGATTTGAAACCCACTACATTAAGGGAATAGGATAGATAAAACCAGATTTTAACAGCTTCTCTATCTCAACCTTAATAACGGGTGCTTTTCTAGGATTCAGCGCACGCAAACATTGTCGAATGGGCTTTGCATTCAGATAGTTCTTAATTTCATGTTCAACAATACGACGGTTGATACCTAGCATTTCCTCATATGACCAAGCAAATATGTCATGAAACTCTTTAAATAGCTCGGTATACTCCTTGATTTCATCAGGGGAACAATCCACCCCAATGTATATGTTCTCAACTTTTCCAGGATCATGAAAAATATTGATAGGAATAGTAGGTGATAAATTCACTATGTTCCCATCAGCCATCTAACTAGGAGAGCTCAATGGAACCATGAGACTACCAATCTTCTCACTAAGAATGTCCCTAAAGTCCTCATGCTCCATACGGTTAAGCTCGGGAAGAAAATATGATTTATGATGTAACTCTTCCCAAGGTGGCTGAACCCCAGACATGGCCTCAATAATGGCTTCATCTAATGGAAAAACATCATCAAGGAAATCATGTGCATGAGAGGACTCAACTACCCATGCAGGCAGCACATACAGGTCCTCCTCCTCCATCCGTGAAGAGGAAGGACTAGGCTCTACAACACAATGAATATTCTCTTGATATGCTATCATTTCTGCAGGTAACAGCACATCCATTTTGATAGGCCCATTTGAAGGACTCAGTGAAGGAAGAATCCAAGGATCTTCCATATCAGTCATGAGAAAAGACACCAAATTCAATGAATACAAAGCCCCACCGAAACTAGATCCGATCATAAGAATGGGTGCAGGCCAGCTAAAGGTCCCCATAAGAGATGGATACATACCCACACCCACACTCCCAGTTGTCGGCTGAGAATGATCGATAATCGGGATAGAAGCTCTCGATGATGCACTAACACTCGGATTATGGAATGATGGCTGAACAATTGTAACAATTTTCCCATTAAATGGAAATCATACTACTCGAAAGAGAGAATAGGCTACGGCTTGCATACTATACATCCAATCCTGGCCCATTAAAAGATTGTAGTCAAGGGGTGCATCAACCACCTTGACCTCAATCACGATGGTTTTCCCTCCCAATTGGACCTTAAGAGAAGGAAGAATCCCGTGCAGCCGAAATGATCTACCATCAAAGGTAGTCAACATGGTAGTAGATTGAGACAACTCGAGAGAACCCAAACCCTTATAACACGACAAAGACATCATGGAAGTAGCAGTTCCTTCGTCAATCACAGTGCATTTGACGGTCATATTAAGACACTCTACATGAATCAAAAGAGACATGTAGTAAGGCAAGCGAGGCTATACTCCCATGGTTTCAAATTTGATGATGGAAGAAGAGTTATAATCATTAATCCCAAGAGCAGAAAGTAAGGATTTCCTTTGCGGAGGACAACTCTGAAGTACTTCAAGCACGGACATCGCACAAGAAGTTTGGCCCAAATCCTCGACAACGAAATAGTTATGGGTAGCTCGGGCATTAGGATTGTGCCTGGAACACTTTATGACTCCCTTAGGAATGCAAGGTGCAATTTCAGGTTTATCCATAGGGTTTTTGATACCCAAAGGGCTCTTGGGTGGGGCAGGTTCCTTTCCAAGGTTCGGTTTTGATGAACCATAATATTTCACATGAGTCACAACCTTAGTATCAAGTACCATGTTGATGCAACCATGACCAATATTGGCTTCCAATGGATTTTGATCTTCACTTGATGCATAATGAGGATCATTGGTCCTCGAGTTCATATTTTGATTATGGGGTAAAGGATTAGTTAGCACAGCTGGGCCCTGTGCTATGAATCTCAAGGCATCTTCCATATGAGGGTACAAGTGAGTGAGGTGGTCCTCCTTACACAATTTGCAAGGAAACTTAACCTTATGTTTAGACTACTTGCCCCCCTAGCATTGCGTGCCTTCTTGTCATTAAAATTATCATTTTCGTTCTTGTTCCCACCCTTACAATTATGTTTACCCTTTTTTTATTCCTTTCGGGCTGTTGATTGTCCTTCTGGTCCGACGATTGCATAGAAAGTACACTCGCCATTTGGATGGGTTGAGACAAAGCCGTGTCTTGTCCTAAAGTAGATTGATTAATAGACAATTGGATCACTTGTTTCATAGCCAAATCCATAGTTTTGGAACTTGTACAACCCACAATGCCATCGGCATGTGGTTCAGGCTTGATCTTGGGATCAAAACTAGAATGTGGAGCATTAAGTATAATCTCATACAATAGTTCGGATTGAGCATAGATTAAATCCAACTCTTGTGCCCTAAAGATTGCTTGTTCCTCGTTTTGGACTCCGGATGTAGAAACATCCTTCGCGATGTAAGGTAACAACGACTTGAGGAACCACTCAAGGAGAAATTCTGGTGGTATAAAGGCTTTAATCAACCTCTTTCGTCTATGCCACTCTTGAGTATGATATGAGATATGTGTGGCTTTGTCTTGTTGAAATGTCGACAAGTGTTCTGTACCAATGTCGTAACGCATGGGTAGCTGAAAGTGATTGAGGAAATTCATGGCAAGGTCATCAAACAAAATGAATACCACCCTTGGTAACTCTATATACCATTTCATTGCAGGCCCGGTGAGGGTGCGTTGAAATATCCTTAAACGGATTGAGTTGTCATGTAAGGAATTGGAAGAGCACCAAAGGTGAAAAGTAGTGACATGTTCACTAGGATCTTCTCCTGATTTTCCCTCAAACTTGGGAATGTCCAAGGGAAGCTTGTTAGGGATGGTCATCCAAGTCAAGTCATGAGATACCGGGTCATTCATAAGTCTTGATAAGTTAGGTAAATTCAATATTGCAAGGAAAGGGAGCCTAGGTTGAGCCAGTCTATGCCACACTCCCTGATAGTTCTGGTTCACATAAGGATGATTACTGTAAATACCATGGCCTTGGCCATAATATCCTCCTCCCATTTCACCCATGTAGGCTGTATGGAAGCATTATGATGTGGTGTACCTTGACTATGCGGTGCTACAAAGCCATAATTAGAAGAGTAAGTAGGTTCTTGATACCCGTACCCATAGGTTTGGTAGTTCTATCCAT